>JBBPSN010000337.1:6254-21721 GCA_038093615.1 Austroboletus olivaceoglutinosus | reverse complement strand
AGCCGGTCCGGTGATGTGATTCCAAAGGACTGGCTCGTTGAAGACCGCTCGTCGCTGGTCGTTTCCAGGTTCTCGGTCAGGTCCACTGGTCAATATCTGAATCGCTTCACGGTGAAAGATGTTCAGGTGGGCAATGGCGTACCTCGCTTTGTCCATCTTCGGTGATCCAAGGTTCTCAATATCAGTCTTTGGCGTGTTAATATAACCACTCGTACCTGAGGCCTTGAGGGGCATGACGCGGACCATAAGAAACGGGCTTCCAAAGAGCTTAAAACTAGCCGGAGCATTGGCAGCTTACCTCCATGACGACGGCAAAACTCCGCGTGACAGACAAGTCAAGGACGTCGGTCAACTGCCAAGCTGTCGCCCTAGGGTCCACCAGCGTGGCGCAAGTGAGTCATTTGGGTAGCGTTCTGCTTCTGAGCCGGACATCTGGCTCTAGAATCTGTCAAGTCAGGGAGTATGGAAGGCACGGCTGTACCCTGCTCGACACCGGTACGCAGAGCCACTGTGGATAGATGCGGCGAGTCTTCCAGGGGACCGCCAATCTTTCGGCGAACTGACGCTTGGCAAGGCAAACGTCCACCAATCACATTTCGACTGTGCTCGCCGCTCTCGGCGTACCCCATCCCCCACGCTCACGTGACGAGAGCATACGGCACGAGATCCTCGCAAGCTTCGTGATGGAGCCTGCAACGTGTTCTCAAGTTTATGAAGTGATGGTTTCCACGCTGGGGAATTCGAACCCGCTATAACGACGTGCGTTGGTTCGCTGGACTAGCCAAATTGGCGAGCGAGACGCTGTTGAGGTCATCGGGTCTGTTTGAACTTTGAGTTTGTATTGTTTTCCGGGTTTTTCTTATTGCCGTATTCCGAATCAAGCCATACAATGGCGCCAAGGACCGGATCCGGACATGTTCAGCCCACGGCCGGAACTGTTCAGGTGAGGATGCGGATGCACATGATTGGACCCCCAAATGGAGTGGTGGTGATGCAAGAACGCCACTGTAAATATTGTCGTTCGATATGACCGTGTGCCGATCTCCAGCTCGGGTCGTCGCGACGGTATGAGCGAGCTCGAACACGACTCGCTGGAGCGCGACGAGAAACTGGCAGACCGAACCTCTCGAACCGCTTACGTGTCGTGCGCAACACCACCACGCAGATGAGGTCATATCGGATCAGAACACGTACCAAGGATGCGATTTCGAACGCGCTCGGCGCCGGCGGCGTCCTGTCCAGCACACAAGCCAATTTTACAGTAACGCCGCGCGTTTTCATGCCCGCCCGGACGCCGTATGTATGTCTCAGACGTGTCCGCTCTCCAGGCGTAATGAAACGAGCCCCAAACAGCGCCCAATGGAGAACGCAAACGGTGAGCCTCCCCCCTCTAATCCCACTATCTGATCCCCTTTTTCCGTCGTTCCATTTCTCGAGCGCTCCTGTTTGCCGAAAATCGCGATACCCCCCGCCATACTATGACCATCTGAGCATTGTTCCGATGAGGCACGTCCGTCGGGCTAATCATGGGGCGTCCAGGGTTCGCCACGGCAACGCCTCTGCCATCAGCCTAACGTACACCGTGAACTTCGATCGACCACCTCGATCACAATTGCGGAAGTGGTGGCGCATACATGCGTGGACATGTCAGACGCCATTTCTCAAAGGACACGATCACCCGTCGTTTGGTCACTGGAATGGATCGCCAGACTCGAGAAATGGTCGGCCCATATGCCATTGTTCGGGTCTTTGCTCACGAATTGTCGTAACCGGGCTTCCATACGTCAGCCCAGCATTAAGGTTCTCAAGCTCCATGTGGACGAAAACATAAACGACTTGAACATGCATTTTTTTTTCTGATCCGAGCGCAGCTTGGCTACCATCATTGAATCTTGCATGTTCTCATGGAAACACTGTCGATTGATAATTAAGCTTCGTAATGTAACTTTGAGGCCTCGATAACCAGGAGGCACGAGCTACACGGTCATAGAGTGAGGATGCATACAGTAGGACATGATGACAGGTTAGGCGAAATACCCGGAGCCCTTGCAACAAAACAGACAACACGAATAATGAAATGATAAAAAGTAGCGGAATGAAGTCAACGTAAAGAAAGTGTAGAATGTGGGAAATAATGGAACAAGGCATGCGTCTCTCAAGCTCGTGAGCGTGCGCGGGAACGACTCCTGAGAGCGTCACCCAGGCGTTTCAGAGTTCCGCCCGACTGTGCGGACGAGGATTTTGATGTCGTCGAAAGAATCGACGTGGGTGAGTCCAAGGAAGTCTTTCCAGACTCCTCGCTTCGCCTCTGCGATGACACGGGGAAATAGTGGACGGAATCGCCCGGGTTGGTGGAGACTCGCAGCAAACAAGTCTCAAAGTCCGCAAGTACGGACTGCTGATAGCTCGCCCGCGGTGGCTCGGGACTCTTGGGCTTTTTCAGGTGCTCGGGGAGCGGGGGCATAGGGGGGACCTAGATAAAGCGTCGGTATATGCACGCATCGATAGTGATCGTACGAACCGGCTTGCGCGACGGCCTCCCCCGGCGGATGGAGAGATTCTCGTCCCAGTCGTGGTACGGGTCCTCCTCGCTCATGGCAGTCCTGTCATAATACACGGCGCGCTTGCGTATGCGTGGCTGCAGAGGCTGCAGTATCGGGACGGGTACCTGATCATGGGTGGCTTCGGAGTAGCAAATCTCGGAAAACGATTCGGTAGGCGATAAGAGGGTCTGCTGATCGAGGCAGTCGAGACAGGACGGATCAAACTCGACGTCTCTGAGCGAACGGCTGAGCACTTTGAGGGAGACGGTCTGTGTATCGGACCGATCGTCGTCCTCTGGACACGTCGGCAGCTCGTAGTCGCGTGGCCGGAATGTGGGGCGTATGGGGGTGGGGAGGGACTTCCAGCCCTGCGAGTCGGAGGACGAGTGTGCGCGGCGGCGTGCAGCACTGGCGGCCATGGTCTGCTGTGGGGACGTTAGGGGGAGGGGGAGCGGGGCAGAGCAGGACGCACTGCCGGGACGAGGGAGTCGTCGGCGCTGGGACAGAGGGAGGTGCTGAGGGAAATGTGTGTGCGTGCATACTTGTCGCGGGGGGTGCACTTGTCGACGAGGAGACGGGGAGGACTGAACATGAGTATGGGAAGGGAGGTTGATGATGAATCATTGTTATCTCCACTACGCCTTTATGCAAGGGCGGCGGTGAGCATCAGGTCATATCCCAGACCGGACGTTACCCATCCGAAACGTAAATCAGCTCCCAAACATGCCGAAACCTTTCCCGGTTATCCGCCACTCCTCCCTCGACGCATTCGAGCTCACCCAGCCTCATTTCGCTTGTCTCTCACCGCAATAACATCATATACATCTGAATCATACACCCGTGGGGCAGAGGTGGTCATAGAAGTATCCACCGCAAATGAAAAACAGACGCTCAGCACCTTGGCAACAGCAAAAATACACCCCCTACGACAGATCTGCCCTGCTTTTTCGTCCCAGTCTGCGTGCAAAATCCTTGGCCCTTTCCACGAAACTGCTTTGCGATGCCACCGTATCGATCGTGGACGAGCGCGCCCTCGTAGCGTACACTCTCGATCTCTGCAGCTCTGTCGAAAAATGAGACGTTTCCGTCGTCGTCTCGATCGAAATGTCGACGACCAAATTCATGTTAGTCGATTCGTGTTCGAGCTGTGGCGTCGTGCCAGTTAGTCGTCGAGGTAGCAGCGCCCCTACCGTCTTCGGAAGCGTCTGACGCCCCACTATTTTCTCAACCCTGATCTCATGGGCTTCCTCGCTGTCTTGCACTGCCTCGTAACGACTCGAGAGAAAAGAATCGAAACTTCTTGGCTGGAAATTACCGGTTTGCGTCACATAAGACCCTGGGAGATAGTCGTGCCTCTTACACTAGCCAAGGAATGGTAACATGTCGACCTAGATGCCCCGGGCGATAGAGGTGATGGCGCTAGTGAACGTGAATAGTGATCTTCTCGCTCTTCTAGCTGCTCAGAGTCAGAAAGCCCAAGTACCCACAATAGCAAGATCATTCACCTTCCCAAATTGGTTCACTGAAACGATGGGCCTCCTACGATGCAAGCTTGGTCTCGTCGACGAGTCCACCAGTTCTGTCTGGGACCAGTCACCAGGTCTGTCCAGTATTCTGCGTTCGCTCGCCTGTTCTACTTGTCTGAATTTCTAGTCTCCCACTTAGTACGTCAGCAAGAAGAGCTCCTCTGTGGCTTCATACCTCCTCAAGTAATTCTAGTGAATTCGCCATGAGAAACAATAGAGACCCAAAATGGTGAAAGATGCTTCGCTCGGTGCCTTTGTGTGGCGTCTATCGCCTTACGGGTCCGGGGTGAATGACGATCGTAGGCGGGTCAAAGAGTCAAAAGAAGACCACCGCAAGCTTTTTCAACAAAGAGCGAAAGCGGGCGCCCTGACCGATACGTAGCTAAAAATTTTCATTTGATATTGTCATCATGTTTGTTCACTTTTGAGGGTGCACGGGTTGAATATACGTCGGTTACCATGACACGTGCGTGACAATGACATGCATGTTAGCGAGACTGCATGGCACTTCCACTCATCGCGCGCGCGCAAAAGTTTCATGCTCTGATCTTCAATACGCCGTCTTTGCCTCGGAGCCCAGCCTTGGTAAACTATTCAGCATCGTGACATCTTCCAAAGCAGAGTCTCTTCCCGTCGTCGTCGGTCCCTTTTTGGCGCTCACTGAGCCGACGACGACCCTAGCAAAAGGAGAAGAATTTCACTAAGGCGCTTCAGGGTAACGAGCCAAGTTGACGATTCTCAATTCATGTGCTTTGGTTAACATTAGGAGGTTTTGCGGCCATTTTCACAGCAACTGCTCGAAAACCGTGTTCGAAAACCCAAAACGGGGTCCGTCTTTAACGACTCTATTGGCAAGAATGGGTATACCGCTGAGAACAATAGATCTACAAAGTAGGGCTTTAGCTTCTCGGCCGAGAGTGCTGCCCTCCGCGAGAGCCTGGTTAACAATAGGAACAATGACTACGACCGCCTCAGTGACCTCTATGAAAACAGTGTCTTGCGCGTGTTGACATTCCAGGTCCGGGTTTCAGTTGTTGCCACCGGTACCTTTCGTGCGCACATGTGAAAGCCTAGTGTTGATCTTCTGAACATCAGCATCACTCGCGCAGCATGTCATATAGGCCATGGCATTCTACAGAGGTGATGCTCATGCCCCGAATGGATCTGAAACATTGACGGAGTACGACACAAGCCACTTGGTATTGACGGCTTCGTCCTTGGATCCAATGCGACTTACGTCGATTCGAGTTGCGGCCATCTCTTCGTTTGTCAGGCAATTGTGCGGTGAGAACCCTCCTAGCACGTATACGCGAGTGAGACGGAGCAGAACTATTCAAGTGATTCAAGTCATGGTGCACGCACCAGACGCATGGAGCGGATTGGATTATGTGTCAGCCGGTCCTAGCGGTGACGGCGCTGGCACGTCGCTGCTAATGGTATGTAAATGAACCCTTGCCACGGTTAGGGGTATGAAGTTGTGGGTCCTGTTTCCCGAGTGTGATAGCGGCGGTGCGTGCAGGTACCCACGTGTATTGATCATGATAACACGTCCGTGTTATATCTGATCAATGGCTATCCTCCAATACCCTTGAGCCTGGGCACACTAGGCTCCACAAAATACAATCCTGCGATCGTGGCGCGACGTTGTGAGGATGGCTACAGTGTCTGGCAGTGCGAGTTGCCCACTGAGATCTCCGCTTTAGCGTCGCTTGAGAACTGCGGGGAAAAAAAAGTACCTCATATGAGTCATACTGTTCGAGGCGGGCCTTGGCCGCGGCGTACGCTATGCGAGCGAGGCTCCCAACAATGGGAACATTTACGCAAGGGAGTCGCAGCCAGAGATGAGCAAGAGACATAAGAGGAGAGAAGTCAAAGGGCAACGTGTTACTCGACACGTGTAGCCAAAAGCAACCCAATACTGGAATCAAGGAACGTATATCTTGACCTGCTTCGAAAATTTCCCTTGGAGCCCAAGCCCTCTCTTTCCCATCCCTCCTCCCTCCTCTCTCGCGTCGAATCCGTCATGAGCAACGTCAGCGATTCATCTCACGGCGTCTCGCGCGTCGTTCACCACAAGGACTACTACCTTCGTGGGGGCGATATGACTGTTTTGGTCAGTCCCGGTGACCATATCCATCTCTCATCGTCGGGCGCTAACATATGACTCTAGGTCGAAAACCACCTTTATCGAATCCACAGCTATTTCTTTCACCGAGAATCGCTTTTTTTCCGTCAAAAGTTCGGCAACGTGGACAATAGCGAGGAACGCGGTTCGACAGACAAGAATGCGTACACTCTAGAGGACGTAAAAAGCGAAGACTTTGCACGGTTCTTATGGGTCTTTTATAACCCGTAAGTCTGCCCACATCGGACGCTCGGGTCCGGTTCAGCTGTTTATTGACGACGAACAGGAGATACTCCATTTTCGAGGCCCCGCTGGAGACCTGGCTCAGCGTTATCCGGCTCGCCAACCGCTGGTCCTTCGACAGCGTCAAGGAGCTGGCAGTTCGAGAGCTGGAAAAAATCACCATTGAGCCGGTGGAAAAGATCCGCATCTATCATGAGGAGAACATCAGTCGTCTCTACCTCATTCCCTCGTACGTCGACGTATGCAAGAGGGACAAGCCTATGTCCTTCTCGGAAGGTATGAAGCTCGGCATGGAGACGGTGCTACGGATCGCCGAGGCGCGCGAGCGCATGCGCCTGCTGGCTTCGGAAAGCGGTATCCGCTCTCCTACCTTTGAGGATTTCGAAGACGAGGAGGTGGAGGTTCTTATTCGGGAGATCTTTCAGCTCGGCCCTCGGCCCACTTCCCCCACCACGGCTCCTGCTTCCAACGGCATCAATGGCAATGCGCCCAATGTTTGCAAACTCGGGCCAGCGCCGGCGGGCCACCCCCAAAAGGCCAACGGTGCCCATGCACCTCGAGCTAATGGTGGGTCGGCAACTGATGTCAAACGTCCTTCTGACTCTATGCCCTCTATCGCCTCCGTCACGCAAACTCAGGAATCGGCGGTCAAACCCAATATGGAAGCTCCACCAACGGGAACGCAGCCAATGGCAACACAAAAGCAACAGGTGGTGTCAACTCCCCAAGCAACCCCGCCGCCGCCGCCTCCCCCTTCGGACAAGCCAGACAACAAAGGGGCGGAGTCTCCACGACCACGTAGTGCTACTCAACCACCGAAGTCTGCGGGAGGATTGGGTGAGCCTTTATTTTCGGCGAGTCGGTTAACTTTGCTGTTCTGACAGTTGCTCATTCGAAATTCGCTACAGGTGGACTCATCAACTCCGTCAAATTCTCATTTGTCTAATAATCCTGTTGTACAATCGAGCGAACGTAGTAACGATTTGACTGCTAAATCTAACGATGTGGTTGACGGTAAAAGAGATGAATTGGCGAAAGATATCGATACCGCGAGCGTAGCTTCCGATACCGAGGGTGGTAAGGGTGGTAAATCAAGTGCGTCTTATCATATGTGGATTGATCTGCGATCATCTAATATGTCAATGTAGCTGGAAAAAACAAGAATCGAGGAGGGAGGGGAGGAACGCAGGGTGGACGTGGAGGGAAACAGCAGTGATTGATGGATAAAGTGATCCCCACGTTCAAGTCCACGTTGCAGTTCTTCTGGTGGTCGAGGGTTCTGCTCGCCGCCCAAAAAAAATCATTACTCCTATGCATTCCTGAAGTAACCTGGCGTTATTTTGAATACGTTTTCTCTTCGATACAAGGTTGATTTGCCAGCGATGCGACTGCGACCCGCCAAATTTTAGGACGACATGCTCCGATAGTCTGGAAGAGAAAACATGCCCGCCCCCTTTTTGAGATACCTTACTGGATCACGTACCCACAGTGCGTAACAAACCAAGGCATGTTTCACAGCATTTTTTTCGGGACCCCGACTCCTTCACCAATGCCGAGCCTCATCAACGCGAACCACGGATCATCTTACGATAAGACGTCTGTAGACCCACGTTGCTGTAGATGCACAGCACCCCTTCGGGAAAACTAGGATAGAAGTTCTGACTGAATAAGACACGATATGGGCGCAAGAGAAATCACCTTGAGAAAACAAGGCGCGACGAAGTGGGCTCCTGTGTAGATTCGATAAAAGGCGCTGGGTCCACCCCAGGTCCCCATAATTCCTCTCGACGACGATTTATTCTAGAAATCATGCCTGACAGTCCGAGTGACAGAGGCGTCTCTACGCTGCGAAATCATGAAGATTTTTATCTGCGCGACGGAAACGTTTGCTTCCTGGTGCGTGATTGATGATCCCCCATCGATGCTCGTATCGAGACATTCTGATCCGGCGACATGTAGGTGGAGAACACCATGTTCCGCCTGCACAAACATTTCTTCGAACGGGAGTCCGAGTACTTCCGGCGACGCTTCCAGGCCTCCAGCAAGCCTGACAACGGCTCCATCGACGAACCGTATAAAATTCCCGATGTCCAGGTGGACGAGTTTGCCCACTTTGTTTGGGTATGGTATAACCCGTGAGTCGCGACGCAGATACGGCCTGTATAGAGCATCGTCCAGCGGTACTGACTTGGATCTTCAAGACGTTATTCATTTTCCAAGCAAGATAAACAGAAATGGCTCACGATCTTGAAACTCGCCACGATGTGGGGATTCCACGACATGAAACAACTTGCCGTCCGCCAGATCGAGAAGATGAAACTTGACCCTGTCGAGAAGATTACCATTTACAGGCAATACTCGATAGAGAACGAGTTGTTGCTTTCGTCGTACGTGATGCTCTGCCGCAGTCCGAGGCTCCCATCGCGCGAGGAGGGAGAGATATTGACGATGGAAACTATCCTGAAGCTCGCGAGCGCGCGGGAACAGGTTGTTCTTCGTGCTTCCGAACTCGGATGCCAGACTCCGTCGGCCCCGGATGACCTCGTCGAAGCGATAGTGGCAAAGTCGTTCGATTTGTTATATATTGATAACTTGGGAGCTTGCCCAGCGGCAACTGACGTGGTGACTGTAAAACAGCCAGACCCCAGCAAGAAAGCAAAGTCCAACGCCGGGCCCCAAGCACACGTTCAGAACGGAGAAAATACAAACACCACAGTCAAGGTTCGTTGTGGTCGCGCTTGAAATTTTGCTCAAGTGACTCATGAGATCTTGATACAGGAAAAGAAATAAGCAACGTCTCCATACAATCTTCCTTAGGCGGAGACGGTTGACTACTCCTTTGCGCGTTCCTGCTTATCTTGTGTTTTGGGGAAGCAGTCATGTATACGTATTGTCACTGTATTTTTGGACCAAGGGCATTTTGACGTGAATTGTATAACCACAAGTGCATATTGGATTTCTCGGTGCTGGCGAGAAGGCCTGGGATTACATCGAGAAGTGTGAAAGTAACCTACGTGAAGCCCTACAGACTCCGTGCGTGAACTTTGCGGTGCTGGGATATTACTTAACTATTGCTCTCTTGCGGGATTTGTGGTTTCGAATAAGCAGTCTACCTCCGGACGCCAACCTTCTACTATTGCAGTCACTGCTCTCGCAGCTGACTCTCGACGCTCATTATCGTCGTCGTCATCATTTGTTTCTATTCACCGCCGCTTACTTGTTTTGTCATGCATGTCGTCGTCTCGCGGATGTTTTGCGCTCACACTGGCGCTCTGTGGGCCTGCGGCAGGGACTCTTGGGTTCGGACGAAGGTTTGTCACTTTTTCCTCTATCGTCCCCCGTAAACCGATGTCCATTGAGACTGGTGGATAACCGCCATCTGTGCTCACGCGTCACCTTTACAGTTTTCTTATTGCGATCGAAATATCGAATCGCTTGGGGGCCATCTTCGTGCCCCACGAAGACATAGGGACGTGCGCGAGCTTCTTATTTTGGTGGGTTTAGCTCCTGATTGAGTACCCACTCAGGACGACCAAATTCCTGGATGAATGATACGTTGGGCCTTTTGCCCAACCAAAGTTGCGATGGCGTCGCATCAGGTAAGGTGCGCGTATAAGCGCGATTTCGTATATATGTGGCATGGGCCATTGCCTCAGGCCACAGTTCGACAGGTAAGCCGCGTGCTATCAACATTGCACGCGCTAACTCGACGACTGCTCTATTCCATCATTCCGCTACTCTATTCTGCTCGGGCGTGTGCGGGGCGGTCGTCTGTATTTCGATCCCGTGATCTAACGACCAGTAAGTAATCCTTGTTTATGTATTCACGTCGGTATTGGGCCGTATAGCCTTAGGTGTGCGCTGACACTCGCACTCAAGGTAAGTCACATATTGTCTTACTTTTTGCGGCGCTTCGTTTTTCGCCTGCATGTAATTTATTGTAACTTGCCCTGTGGCATCATCAATGAATGAAGTAATGCATATATAGCCTTGGTACGAAGGGGTACGATATGGTCCCCATACGTCCATATGGGTGAGTTCGCCTAGATAGCGATCGCGGCGCGTGAGTTTTGATTGGATGCAGGCTTCACATTCAAAGTCCTGCGGGCTATCTCTGAGGGAGAACCCATCAACAAGGTTCTTACCACGTAGCTTTCGTAGGCCAGAGATGCCAATATGACCCAGGCGATGACGCCATACGTCCCAGGTCCAAGCTTGTTTGATTTTCATTGCAACGTTTGTGATGCATTTCAGTACATACATCGAGATAATATAAATTATTGTGCAGATGCGCTATCGCCATCTGCGTGCCCTTTGGATCATAGATGCGGATCTGGCCATCTCGACATGTGAACTTGTGGCCTCCGGCTTTATCAGTACGGCTCAACGGCAAAAGATTCTCGCGAGCCTCAGGCACGCGTAGCGTGCGCTTCAAGCGTAGTCGGGTGTTAATATCACCGACCATTGTGCTTTGAGTGACTGTGCCTTCTTCAATGGTGGCTACAGGCACATTGCCAAGCCCATGTATTATGCGCTCGGGGAACGACGTATATTCGTTGAAAGTGTCTCGTTGGGCGCATATGTGGGTCGTCGCACCTGAATCAGCAATCCAAGAGTAAACGGAAAACTCGCCGTCATCGACGTCATTCATTTCGACATCATGGGCTATGGTTATATTGGCAACGAAGCTTTTCTGCAGCGGGGCAGCCTGCGCTGGGGGAGGAGCGGAAGTGGTAGCAGTGGCGGTCGGCGCAGAATTAGAGGGTGGCCGTGGTTGGCTCGACATGATGATGCAAGACGAGAAGATGAATAAGCAGTAAGTATGTGCGAGTTGCCGGTCCGTGCGAGGTCAGAGCGCAGGGGAATGGGGCAAAAGGATCTTTTGCAGGGGTATAGTCGAGCGCTTTTATCTCCTAGTCTACTACGTCTATTGCATATGCGCTCAGTAAGATACTCGTCATAGTTGTCATGATTCGGGCCAAGCTTGTTTATCCCTAATAGTCAGTATTGATGCTCCGAAAGAGGGACTGAAAACATTGATGGCTTCGTCCTTGGATCCAATGCGACTTACGTCGATTCGAGTTGCGGCCATCTCTTCGTTTGTCAGGCAATCGGGCGGTGAGAATCCTCCTAGCACGTATACGCGAGTGAGACGGAGCAGAACTATTCAAGTGATTCAAGTCATGGGACACGCACCAGACGCATGGAGCGGATTGGATTATGTGTCAGCCGGTCCTAGCGGTGACGGCGCTGGCACGTCGCTGCTAATGGTATGTAAATGAACCCTTGCCACGGTTAGGGGTATGAAGTCGTGGGTCCTGTTTCCCGAGTGTGATAGCGGCGGTGCGTGCAGGTACCCACGTGTATTGATCATGATAACACGTCCGTGTTATATCTGATCAATGGCTATCCTACCCTTGAGCCTGGGCACACTAGGCTCCACAAAATACAATCCTGCGATCGTGGCGCGACGTTGTGAGGATGGTAATAGGTTCCTGTCTGGCAGTGCGAGTTGCCCACTGAGATCTCCGCTTTAGCGTCGCTTGAGAACCGCGGGGGAAAAAAAGTACCTCATACTGTTCGAGGCCGCCGGGCCACGGCGGCGGCGTACGCTATGCGAGTGGTGCTCCCAACAATGGGCACATTTACGCAAGGGAGTCGCAGCCAGAGATGAGCAAGAGACATAAGAGGAGAGAAGTCGAAGGGCAACGTGTACTCGACACGTGTAGCCAAAAGCAACCCAATACTGGAATCAAGAAACGTATATCTTGACCTGCTTCGAAAATTTCCCTTGGAGCCCAAGCCCTCTCTTTCCCATCCCTCCTCCCTCCTCTCTCGCGTCGAATCCGTCATGAGCAACGTCAGCGACTCATCTCACGGCGTCTCGCGCGTCGTCCACCACAAGGACTACTACCTTCGTGGGGGCGATATGACTGTTTTGGTCAGTCCCGGTGACCGTATCCATCTCTCATCGTCGGGCGCTAACACATGACTCTAGGTCGACAACCACCTCTATCGAATACATAGTTATTTCTTTGACCGAGAATCTCTGTTTTTCCGTCAAAAGTTCGGCAACCAGAACAATGACGAGGAACGCGGTTCGACAGACGGCAACGCGTACACTCTAGAGGACGTCAAGAGCGAAGACTTTGCTCGATTACTATGGGTCTTTTATAATCCGTAAGTCCGCCGACATCGTACGCTGGGGTCTGCTTCGACTGTTTACTGACGATGAACAGGAGATACTCCGTTTACGAGGCCCCGCTCGAGACCTGGCTCAGTATTTTGACGCTCGCCAACCGCTGGTCCTTCGACAGCGTCAAAGAGCTGTCAGTTCGAGAGTTGGAAAAAATCACCATCGAGTCGGTGGAAAAGATTCGCATCTATCACGGGAACAACATCAGTCGTCTCTACCTCATTCCCTCGTACGTCGACGTCTGCAAGAGGGACAAACCCCTCTCGTTCACCGAAGGTATGAAGCTCGGCATGGAGACGGTGCTACGGGTCGCCGAAGCGCGCGAGCGCATGCGCCTTCAGGCATCGGAAAGCGGCATCCGCTCTCCTACCTTTCAGGATTTCAAAGACACGGAGGTAGAGGATCTTATTCGGGAGATTTTTCAACTCAGCCCTCGGCCCACTTCCCCCACCACGGCTCCTGCTTCCAACGGCATCAATGGCAACGCGCCCAATGTTTGCAAACTCGGGCCAGCGCCGATGGGCCACCCCCAAAAGGCCAACGGTGCCCATGCATCTCGAGCTAATGGTGGGTCCGCAGCTGATCCCAAACGTCCTTCTGACTCTATGCCCTCCATCACCTCCGTCACACAAACTCAGGAATCAGCGGTCAAACCCAAAACGGAAACACCCCCAACGGGAACGCAGCCAACGGGAACACAAGAGCAACAGGCGCCGGTGGCTTCAGCCACAACGCAAGCAATGCCAACTCCCCAAGCACCGCCACCGCTGCCGGACAAGCCAACAGAGGACAACAAAGAGACGGATTCTCCGCGACCAAGTAGTGCTACTCAACCATCGAAACCTGCGGGTGAGCCTTCATCTTCGGCGAGTCGGTCAACTATGCTGTTCTGACAGTTGCTCATTCGAAAATTTACTACAGGTGGAATCTTCAGCCTACTCTTCTGATGTGTCTGATAAACCTGTTGTACAATCAAGCGAGCGTAGTGACGATGTGACTCCTAAATCTAACGATAATGTGATTAACGGCAAAAAAGATGATTTGGCGAAAGATAACGATACCGCGAGCGTGGCTTCTGATACCGAGGGTCCTAAGAGCGGCAAATCAAGTGCGTTTATCTCATTTGGATTGATCTGCGACCATCTAATTTGTCAATGTAGCCGGGAGAAGGAATCGAGGGAAGGGAGGACCCCAGACTGGACGTCCGGGAGGGAAGTGATCGATGGATAAAGTGATCTCCACGTTGCAGTTCTTCTGGCAGCCGAGGGTTTTACTCGCCGAAAGAAAAATCATTTCGTCTCCTTTGTATTCCTGAAGTAACCTGGTGTCATTTTGAAACTATTTCCCTTCCGGTTGATTACCAGCGATGCGACCGCGATCCGCTAAGCTTTAGTAGGACAACGCGCTCCGATGGTGCGGAAGAAAAACATGCCCGCACCCTCTTTGGGATACCCTACGTAATTACGCAGGGCGTGTCCATAGCATTTTTTCGGGACCCCGACTCCTTTTGTGAATGCACCATTGCCGAGCCTCATCAACGCGAACCACGGATCACCTTACAATATGTACATAAGATGTCTGTAGGTCCACGTTGCTGTAGATACACAGCATCCCCTTCAGGAAAGCTAGGATAGAAGTTCTGACTGAATAAGACACGATGTGGGCGCAAGAGAAATCACCTTGAGAAAACAAGGTGCGACGAAGTGGGATGTTCCTGTGTAGATTCGATAAAAGGCGCTGGGTCCACCCCAGGTCCCCATAACTCTCCTCTCGACGACGATTTATTCTAGAAACATGTCCGACAGAGGTGTTACTACGCTGCGAAAACATGAAGATTTCTATCTGCGCGACGGAAACGTCTACTTCCTGGTGCGTGATTGATGATCCCCCATCGATGCTCGTATCGAGGCATTCTGATCCGGCGACATGTAGGTGGAGAACACCATGTTCTGCCTGCACAAATATTTCTTCGAACGGGAGTCCGATTACTTCAGGCGACGTTTCCAGTCCTCCAGCGAGCCTGACGACGGCTCAGTCGATGAACCGTATAGCATTCCTGACGTCAAGGCGGACGAGTTTGCCCACTTCGTTTGGGTATGGTATAACCCGTGAGTCGCGATGGAGATACATATAGAGCATTGTTCAGCAGTACTAACTTGAATCTCCATTGAAGACGATATTCATTTTCCAAGCAAGATAAACAGAAATGGCTCACGATCTTAAAACTCGCCACGATGTGGGGTTTCTACGACATGAAACAGCTCGCTGTCCGCCAGCTCGAGAAGATGAAACTCGACCCAGTCCAGAAGATTACCATTTACAGGCAATACTCGATAGAGAACGAGCTGTTACTTTCGTCGTACGTGATGTTGTGCCGCAGTCCGAAACTCCCATCGCCCGAGGAGGGGGAGAAATTGACGATGGAAACCATCCTGAAGCTCGCGAGCGCGCGGGAACAGGTTGTTCGTCGTGCTTCCGAACTCGGATGCCAAACTCCGTCGACCGCCGGGGCCCCGGACGACCTCGTCGAAGCGATAGTGGCAAAGTCATTCGATTTGAATTTGCATTTATATATCGATAACTTGGGAGCTCGTCCGCCGGCGACGGATGTGGTAACCGTAAAACAGCCAGATCCCAGCAAGAAACAAAAGCCCAACGCCGAGCCCCAAGCATCCGCTCAGAACGGAGATAATGCAAACGCCACACCCAAGGTTCGTTGTGGTCACGCTTGAAATTTGCTCAAGTGACTCATGAGATCTTGATACAGGGAAAGAAAAGAGCAGCGCTTCCATACAATTTTTCTTAGGCGGAGACGGTTGACTGCTCCTTTGTGC
>JBBPSN010000335.1:3028-17050 GCA_038093615.1 Austroboletus olivaceoglutinosus | reverse complement strand
CGTTTAGATTGTGGGGGGGAATACGTTAATGCTTTGCTACAAGCGACACTTTCCTCAAAAGAGATTGAGCATCAACTCACTGTTCCTCACACACCACAACAGAATAGAAGGGCAGAATAGTTTAACTGTACTATCCTTGAAAAAGCAGAAGCAATGCAGCTACATGCTTGCTTACCACCATTCTTCTGGCAAGATGCTGCTGAACTTGCATTATGAATCTATAACAAGCAACCAATGAGATGCATTCAATGGAAAACTCCATATGAATTGTGGAACAGGACAAAACCCGATGTTACAGATTTCTGAATATTCGGATGCCAGGCATATGTGCTAATACCAAAGGAACTGCACACCAACAAGCTCTCTTCCAAATTTGAGAAGATGATCTTTGTTGGATATGATCTTGGAATCAAGGGATACTGGTTCTGGTCTTATCAATAATGATGCCTCATGATCTCACGAACAGCTATCTTTGATGAATTCTCATTTCCAAGATGTCATGAAACATCTCAACAAACACCCTATGTTTCTCGAACCACCGATCCAGAAGAAGATGAAAGTCATGAATCATCTTCAAGTTTGGAGTCAGGAGGAGATGACGATCCCACTCCCAACAGATCACAACTGAACTTACAGACATCACCATTGCCTTCTCATCTATCAGATCCCTTGTCTGACCATTCAGATGATGACAATCTGAACTCAAATGACAGAGAGGAGCTATATCAGGGAACACCCAATGATAGCACTGACGAAGAAGACATTTCCAGAACAACTGAACAGGATAAAGCAACACAGGAATGTACAGACAGAGAGCATAGACATACTGATCCTGATTCACAGGCTATACCAGGGCCTTCTAATAGATGGAACTCATCTCCTTCATTGGAATCACAAGAATGACTGAATAGAGGAGTTGGAACTTCCAACTGGAGAATACCACTAGGTGTAGAATGACCATTCCAATGCAATAAACCATCACCACAAGCACTGCTGGAGTTATGGACAGAGATATGACAATTTGGAAGACACAGACAACCCGTCATTTGTACTGATAACATCTATGGAATGCGCACAGCAGTAGAAATCAAGAGAGATATCGCTAGCAAACAAGAGTTCATTAGAAATGTTTTGGGAACTCAGGAACAACTGAGAAACCCAAATCCCTCCAAATTCATATGCTCTGATGCACCGGAACCAGATTCTGATGTATCCATGGACTCAGCAAACTTGTTTTCATCTGACATCATTATGTCAATAATGGTTCACACTGCCGAAACATTTGGGATTCCTCAATAATTCTAAGATATTCACAAACTGCCAATTGCGGAACAAACTGACTGGTTTACCACTTGCCAAGAAGAACTCAAGGCAATAGCAGATCAGAATGTATGGAAATTAGTAGATTGCCCACCAGATCGTAAACCCATCAAATGTCATTGGGTATTTGCACAAAAATCAGATGGCAGGAAGAAAGCCAGACTGGTTGTGAAAGGTTTTACTCAGGTCTTTGGACTTGACTTTGATGAAACATTCTCACCAGTAGTGCGATTTGAGACAGTCAGATTCATCCTCGCAATTGCTGCTTTAGAAAACTAGGAGATTGAAGCACTCAACGTCAAATCAGCATTCCTTTATGGAGATTTAGATGAAGAACTTTACATGGAACAACCTGAAGGCTTCAAGGCAAAAGGGTTAGAAAAGAAAGTTTGTTACCTACTCAAGGCGATCTACGGCTTGAAACAAGTGGCTCTTCAATAAAACAAAGCCCTTTACCATTCACTCTTGAAAAAAGGCTATAAGAGATGTCTCTCAGATGGAGGCATTTACTTTAAAGAGATCAAAGGTGAACTCATCTTGATCATAGTCTACATTAATGATGCCCTCTTCTTCGGTAGAAACTGAGTCATGATATTGTCTGAAAAGGTAATATTCATGAAAATCTGGGAATCAAGAGACTTAGGACCTGTTAAGGAATACCTTGGCATGACCATAAAATGTGACAGATCAGTCAAAATGATTACACTGGATCAGACCATGTATGCTGAGAAAGTCATCAAACATTTTGGTCTTCTTAATGCCAAACCAGCATATACTCCACTACCAACTGGATACAATCCGTGGATCAGTGAAAAGGAGGCTTCTGCATCTCTATGAGTGAAGTATCAATCTGCCATTGGATTACTCCTTTACATCATGCTTGGTACATGACCAGACATTGCCTATTCAGTTATCTGCTTATCGCAATACTGTGCAAACCCTTCTGAGAATCATCTCAACTGGGCATTACAAGTTGTTAGATATCTTGGAACTACCAAGACTCTTAGCATCAAGTATTACAGTGCACAGAACTCCGGACTACTCAAATACAGTGATAGTGATTGGGCTGTGAATCCAGATGATTACAAGTCCATCACAGGTAATATTTTATTCCTTGCAGATGGGCCTGTATCATGGCTGATGAAACATCAAACTGTTGTCACTGGATCATCCACCAAAGCAGAATACATAGCCATGAGCATGGCTGCACAACAAATCTCATGGGTCAAAAACCTATTTGGAGAAGTTGAAATATCAACACCAAAGGTTCCACTTTACTATGATAACCAAGGTGCAATCTTCTTGGCTATACAACCCACTCAATCCAATTGGACCAAGCATATCGGTGTATACTTTCACTACATCCAACAATGCATGGAAGATGAAGAGAAGATTAAACTCTTCTACATGTCTACTGATAAGCAAGTTGCTGACATCATGACCAAGAACCTTGGATCCAACAAATTTGGTGCAAAAGTCCTAGTCTTACAACTTGTCCACATTCCATGATCTTCAACATGAACCTTGAGGAGGAGTGTTGAAAAGAGTGCTCTTAATTGAGACAACTCTTATCAACATTCATGTCACATGACATAATCTTTAGGGATTAAGGTTAAGCCCTATTGTCCAATGATATCAGCTATCCATATCATCCTATGGCGATAAACCCTCTTATCATATAATAAGCACTATTTGTGTCAACCAATAGCAAAACAACCTTTTATCACCTGGTTATACTGGTATAAGAATAGGGACCAATAGTAGTAACTGCTCTTATCATGGATGCTTATCATCCAATGGCCTTTGTAGCTCTTATCCAGCTTAATTGGGTAATTACCTTACTTGGCTTGGTCCATGTGCCATTCGGCACACTATATAAATCCTGTACTCTGGATTGACCAGACAGGATTCTTCTCACTCACATTCTGACAAAAGATAACTGAGGTTACGATTGATTCCAGGTTGGGCTCAAAAGATGTTATAATCCTAGACCTGGTACGTGCAGAGGAGTGTAGAGGGGCTAATGCCTTGTGAGTGAAATACTCACGAGGTTTGAGTGTTTAACTGAGAGCAACTACCCAAAGAGAAGGCCGCCCCAGTATAGTCCAAGGAAATGAAATTACTTCCTAGAAGAGATAGGAAGTAAGATCAAGATGACGGTAGTCCAGTCACACCTAAGGTCCTAAACCTGAATAGATTCAGTATATATGTAGTCAAGGAGGACTATAACAGTCTATCCACAAACTACTCTGTGCTATTGGTAATACAATCACATAGAAGATCCAAAGTCCAATATGATTCTAGTACTGGAGAGATACTAGAGTGTTTCCTAGGATGTATCCATAGAAGTGGAATGTGGATAAGAAGAATTCTTGTCTGGTCAATCCAGAGTATAGGGTTTATATAGTGTGCTGTATGGCGCACAGACCAAGCCAAGTAAGGTAATTACCCAGTTAAGCTGGATAAGAGCTACAAAGGCCATTGGATGATAAGCATCCATGATAAGAGTGGTTACTGCTATTGATCCCTATTCTTATACCGGTGTAACCAGGTGATAAGAGGTTGTTCTGCTATTGGTTGACACAAATAGCACTTATCGTATGATAAGAGGGTTTATCGCCATAGAATGATATGGATAACCAATATCATTGGATGATAGGATTTAAGGTTTGAACCTTAAAGACATGTTGTGTGACATAAACGTTGATAAGAGTTGTCTCAATTAAGAGCACTCTTTTCAACACATTCCACTCCTATGGATATATCCTAGGAAACACTCTAGTACCTCTCCAGTACTAGAATCATATTGGACTTTGGATCTCCTGTGTGGTTGAATTACCGATAGCACAGAGTAGTTTGTGGATTGACTGTTATAGTCCTCCTCGACTATATACAATGAACCTTTGCTGGTTCAACCTATCAGGTGTGACTGGACTACCATCACCTTGATCTTACTTCCTATCTCTTCTAGGAAGTAGTTTCATTTCCTTGGACTATACTGGGGTGGCCTTCCCCTTGGGTAGTTGCTCTCAATTAGACACCAGAATCTCGTGAGTATTTCACTTACAAGGCATTAGCCCCTCTATGCTCCTTTGTGCGTACCAGGTTTAGGATTATAACATCCTTTGAGTCTGACCTGGAAATGATTGAGACCTCTACATCTTTCATTAACCATGCAACATGCCCACATGGGAATACAATCCTGAGCAACTTGGAAGTCCAGTGACAGTTTATCATAGCACTACTCTAACTATGCCCTTGGCTATGAAACAACATGCACACTACCCACATCAAAGCCAGTCACCATTTATGTTTTCATCAGCACTGGCAACAAACTGGTTATTACTGGCAGATTTGGCTGCATCATCAATCACTAGAATGATTGCATGGACATTGAAGTCCTACCCTCTTCCAAGTACCACCCATCACCCATACCACTATTCCTACTCTGCATTATAGAAGATTGGTGTACTCTTAGCTTATCTCTGTTATGGTAGATAATCCCGCACTTATATTTTCACCTTTCTACTATCCTTTTCCCCCCTACTCATTAACCAACTATTCCTTATCTGAGGATCCCTTTAGTGTCATTGACAACTCTCCATTCCCCAATACCTTCCTGTTTGGCCACCTTCCTCATAGGTTTACGATCAGTCTCTTCTTTTGTTACCTATTTATGGATGTTCACTCCTCCACTCTTTCTTTTGGGCAAGTACTCCTTTCGGTATCTTGTAGGACTTTCCTTACTTGATACTTACCAATTGTTGTTGTGATCTGTGCCCCCCTTCCTGTAGTATAAAAGCGCCTTGTATACTAGGTTGTAACCCCAGTTAAATCTATGCAATTTAACATAGTGTTTAGCCTGCTTCAGTCTCAGACACCTTTGCATGATATAGGTCTTCATGCTACCTCTGAGTGCACACTCGTTGTTCAAGTCCACTTCAACATCAAGCATCGCACTTACAGTAAGCAACCTCAAGATTACTGACCCAGTTACCCCAAGTAAGCTTGCAGTGAGATACCAATATAGGTACCAGCTACTCAATGCTCCTGGGCTAGATGCTATTGTTAGCATAACAATCTCAGTGCATTTGCCACACCTTAGTACTCAAGTTATACAAACCCCCTCCTCATCTTTCTGACCTTGATATATATCCTGCCTATTTCTTTGAAAGATACTTTATCCAAGGCTGATGCTGTTTCATATTACCCTGTCAACAAATTTGTAGCTTGACAATAGCTTAATCTTTGTTTTTATTTACACATCACACAAACAATCAAATTATTGTATAGTGCTCTATAACCTAAAGGCACTAGTAAAATCCAAACCCAAACCCAACAACTACCTGCCTAACTTAATCTATCAGAAATAGACTCCATTTCAGATCTTCTTCCAACATGAAACCACATTTTCAATCCTTCCAGTACTGAGGATTACTGACAGCATATAAAAATCATCCAAAATCTTTTATACTGTCTTGAAACACTTCTGAGTGAGCATTTAAGATGGGTAGAGGACAGACCTCTTGTACCCCCTAATACCATACAGATGTTTCCATACAACTTGCAGGTCCTGAAAGGGGAATCCTAGATATCCACTGGCAATGTCACTACTGCCATTTTGTTATGGTAGAAAACCCTGTGCTTGTATTTTCACCATTTTACTATTCATTTCCCCCATATTCACTTACCAATTATCCCTTACCTGAGGAACCATTCTCTGTCATTGATGACTCCCTGTTTCCTGATGCCTTTCCCATTTGGCCTCCATCCTCATAAGGTTACAATTGGTCTCTTAGTTAGTTACCTATCTTTGGATGCTTACTCGTCCGCCCTCTATTTTGGGCAAGTACTTCTTCCTGGTATCTCATAGAACTCCCTCTTCAGGTTACTTACTATATTCATGTCTTGGTCCGTGCTCATTTCTTGTATCATAAAAAGTGCCTTGTATAGTAGATTGTAACCCAGTTAAATCTATGCAATTCAACATAGTGTTTAGCCCTGGACCTTGCTGCCTTAGTTGCTCAGGATCTCCAAGACTCGCCTCCACTCTTCAGGACTTTGTACTACCTCTGAGTATACACTCGCTGTTCTAGTCTGCTATACCACTGAGTATAGCATACAAGGACTGTTCAGGACCATCTCTTGCCTAGGTACTAGCCCTAACCAGGAGACCCATGTTCCAATACAGGTACCAGCCCTATTCGAGGTCAAGGAGTTAGACACTATCATTAGTGTAACAAAAGATTTAACTCATCTACCCATACCTCTGCTACCACACAGAAAGGTTGCCCACCATTTTATGGTACTCTGCCCAGTACAACTCTGATGAAGAAGAAGAAGCTGCCTTCCATCAAGGACAACAAGCTAGTTAGATCATCACTGATAACCTAGCCACCAGAGAACAAGAATGTTGTTGGATTCCCCCACTCTTAGCACTCCCCGGTTCTTCCCATTGTCGTCTTTCCATTTCCCAAGCCATTTCCTTGGTATTTTCTTGCCACTTAGAATCACCTACCAAAGCAGATCCAGATATCGTCCTTAGCTTCCTACCTCCAGAACCCAAGTTTGTACCAGGAGAATATCCTACCTCCGTACACCAATCCCCATCTGACTCCAAGTATCATACCAAGGACCAAGGAGATGATACCTCAATTCCCCCTTTTCACCATCCAAGTAATAACAAACCCCCATCCGAATCAGAACCAATTCCCGACGACCCAGATATGTCAGAACTCAAAGCAAGCCTACCCAATGAATTCTCTGGCAAACTATCGGATGCCAACTTTTGGATAAGGGCAATGGATGTGTACTTCCAAATGAATACCTCAAAGTATGACAATGTTAAAAAGGTGTACACCACCCTCAATAGAATATCAAAAGGTCATGGCTGCATCTATGCTGAAGCCACCTATGAGAACATTGATTCCAGGACAGTCCCCACTGCAGATATCACCTGGGCCAAATTTAAAGAAGACTTTCTTGGTGCCTTCTCCTACAAAGAGTCAGTGGCTGATGCCAAGAGAAAGTTAGGACACATCTTCATGAAAGGGAAAGGGATTGATGCTTGCGACCATTACAAAACCAACTTCTCCCTCCTCGCTGCCAAATCACATCTCACTGATCAAAATGGCCTCATTGAATACTACATGAAGGGCCTCAACCCTGATCTGGTAGACAAAATCATCAGAGGAGAAAAAGAGCCAGAGACCCTTAAAGATTGGATGACAAAAGCTGCAATATTCACCCACCAACAGGAAAGGATCAGAGACATCCAAAAAGAATACATCGACTCCCGATGAAGCACCCGAAACCCCCATGCAATGGACGTTGATGCCATCCAAACCTGTTACCCAGGCTCACTCTCCCCTCTTGAAAGAGCCTGCCACGTATATGAAAACTGATGCTTCATCTATTACAAAGTCAGATGCTCTACTTGAAACCACTGATCCAACTCCACCCTTCCCCCTCGCCCCCCCCGGAATTCCACCCATGCCCAGGTAATCACTATCTCCGAACCCACTAAGTCAGACCTCCTCTGAGAATATGTCCAAAGACTCCAAATCAAGGACAAAATCTCCAATGCAGAAGTGCTCAATATACTTAAAGAGTGCTTTGCCGATGAAGGACCCACCAAGAACATAGCTCATATCAAAGACAAAAATAAGGGTTTCTAGGGTTTTTAAAACATAGCAAAGAATCAATGTCCTTTGCTCCAGCTGTAACCTCTGTACTTGTATTCTCTGAAACAAATTCCATCCTCATTCCCATTTCACTGTCAACTATAGAGGGAAAAAGTATTGAAACAACCACTGCCCTCATCAATTGCAGAGCTACTGGCTCCTTCATAAATTACGACTTCACAAAAAGAAACAATTACCCTCTCGAATGAATTCCTTGCCCCATTTGCGCACTCAATGTGGATAGCTTAGGTAACAAGTCAGGTATGATCCACTATAAGACTACACTGGCTTTGTGGATGCAAGGCATCAAAGAACACAAGACCTTCCTTGTACTACTGTCTAGCAAGGAAAACGTTATCCTAGGGATGACCTGGCTAAGGGAACAGAACCCCCTTATTGATTGGATCTCCGGAGAGGTCACTATCTCAGGCGACTACAAAGTTCCCTGACGAGATGAAAATAATGTCCTCGAACAATGGTACCTACTATGGTATCTCCACACTGACTCGGACTACAAAGTCAACAAATGGTACACCCGCAACTTTGAGGAAGTTGAACATGTCCACTGTACTATCATTTCTACCTCTATTGTGTCCAATGAGAGGCCATCCGTCACACTTCCCCTGCTTACAAAGCATACAGAGATGTCTTCGAACAAAAAGGTCTCCCTCTGTTATCCCTATCCCAATCGTTCAATCACAAAATCAAACTCATGGATTCCTTTGTACCTCAACAAGCCAAACCATATCCGCTCTCTCTCCCTGAACAAGCAGAATGCCGAAAGTTCCTGGATGAGCACCTTACCCAAGGAACCATCCAACCATCACAGTCCCCCCAAGCATCCCCTATGTTCTTCATACCAATGAAAGAAGGACTAGAACTGCACCCCTGTCAGGACTACCAAGACCTCAACAAATATATGATCAAAAATGCTTATCCACTCCCAAATATCTTGGAACTTGTTGACCACTTTGCTGGCTCTATATTCTTCACTGGACTAAACATTGAAGGAGGATACCACCACATCCAGATCAAACCTGAAGATTGCTGGAAAGCTGCCTTTGTCACCCCATTTGGACTATTTGAACCAATGGTTATGTTCTTTGGCCTTTGCAATAGCCCCTCCACCTTCCAAGCATTTATGGATAACACCTTTGCCAACTATATTGGTGAAGGATGGCTCTCCATATACATGGACGACTTAGGTATACACTCAAAAGATCTCCCCACCCATCAAGAATGGACATGCAAGGTCCTCCAACAATGTTGTGACCTCAAGTTAAAATGCAAGCTCAAAAAATGCTCCTTTGACTCAGACACCATGAACTACCTCAGACTTGTCATCTGCCCCGGCCACCTTAGCATGGACACAGTTAAACTTAAAGCCATTGAAGAATGGGAACCCCCCACCTCTCTCAAAGCAGTCCACTCTTTCCTCAGATTCTGCAACTTCTACAGGAAGTTCATCCCAAATTTCTCTGCCATTGTTCAACCCCTTGTTGAATTTACCTGAAAGGTACAAATCTGGAATTGGACCCCTGCTCAACAGGAAGCTTTTGAGATGATGAAAAAACTCTTTTCTTCCCAATCTGTCCTCTGCCTCCCCAATTCCAACCTTTAGTACCACCTAATGACAGACGCCTCCCTTACTGCTACTGGAGGAGTTCTCATGCAGAAAAACAGTAACAGAGACCTCCACCCATGTGCATACTGATCTGCAACACTTGGCGACACCAAGCACAACTATGACATCTATGACAAGGAACTCCTCTCCATCATTCACGCCCTAGAAGATTGGCGCCACTATCTTCTGGGAGCTTGCCACACCGTCATTGTACTCATGGACCACAAGAACCTTACATACTTCCGCCAACCCCACCGCCTATTCCACTGCCATGCATGTTGGCAAATGTTCCTGCAGAATTTTGACCTGCTTCTCACATACACACCTGACACACAAATAGGCCCTGCTGACACCCTTTTCCACAAGGACTCTGTCAACACATCCACAGATAATGTTGAAGTTACCCTTCTCCCAGAGATGATGTTCATTTGATCTCTCGACCTCACAATCACTAACAAAATTTGGGATTCCACCCCCTCTGACCCTCTCATTCTTACTGCCCTAAAAGCGATGTATGATGGTATTGCCCCACTTCCTCGATTGGCTCCATCCGATTGGACTTATTCCAAGAACCACTTGTACTTCCATGGTTGTCTCTACATCCCTGAAATTGCTCACCCTGAACTGATCTGCAATATTCACAATTCCCTTGCTGGTGGCCATATGGGCCAATTTCGCACCCTATTCCTCCTTGAACACAACTACTGGTGGTCCAGAATGTCCACTTTTGTCTACCGCTACATTGCTGGCTGTGCCATTTGTCAGAGCAATAAAGCCAATACACATCCAACCACTCTGCCACTCTCCCCTATTCCATCCTCTTGCACTCATCCTTTTCAACAGGTCTTGGTCGATCTTATCTCCAGACTCCCTCTCTCCTAGGATTTTGATTCTGTTATGGTCATGGTCGACCATGGCCTTACAAAGGGGGTAATTCTCTGTCCTTGCAATAAAATGATTGATGCTTGAGGAATTGCACATTTCTTTTTCCAAAATATGTTCAAACATTTTGACCTCCAAGACAAATGCATTTCAGATCATGGCCCCCAGTTTGTGTCAGCATTTTCCAGAGAACTAGCCCGCCTCCTCTAATACAACCTCGCCTTATCTAGTGCATACTACCCTGAGACTGACAGTGAAACTGAACGAGTTAACCAGGAATTGGAAATCTGGTTAAGAATCTTTTGCAACAAAGATTCCTCCAAGTGGCCCAACCTCCTTCCAATGGCCGAGTTCCACCATAACTCTGCAATCCACTCCATCACCAAACGATCCCCCTTCTCCCTCATGATGGGATACAAACCACAAGCCTATTCAAAGATAGGGAAAACATTCATGCCAGCCTTACAATCTCGCCTCACCTCCCTCTCCAATGCCAGAGACGAAGCCCAAGTAGCCCACGACCATGCTCACCTCCTAATGACCACCAGAAACCACAAGAAGTTCACCCCATTTAAACTAGGAACCAATGTCTGGCTGGAATCCACCAATCTCCACCTCAACTTCCCATCTCGGAAACTCGCCTCAAAAAGAGTTGGACCCTTCGAGATCACAAAAGTACTATCTCTGATTGCTTATCAGCTGAAACTACCTTTGACTTGGAAGATTCATGACATATTCCATGCTTCCTTTCTCACCCCTTATTGGGAAACTACTGAACATGGCCCCAATTACAACAAACCGCCACCAGACCTTATAGGTGGTGAAGAAGAATGGGAAGTAGACTGCATCATTCTACATCAAGGAACTTCCGGAAGAAGACAATATAGAGTCTAATGGAAGGGATACAGATCTGGTGAAGATACATGGGAACTGGAATCCAATTTAGGCAACTTAAAGGAACTCCTTATCACTTATAAGAAAGCCAAGGGACTTTGAACCCTTCCCATGTTCCATTTCATCTTCCATTTTGCCCCCAAAGAAACCTACCAAGAGTGTCTTTTCCACTTCCACAATAAACTCCCTTCCAACCATGCTACCACCCACTTCTATTTCTGTTGAGTTCCCTATTGTATCTGGCACACTGACTGGTAATCCATGACCAACACCGCTTGCATCCACTATCCTACCAGACCCACCATCATCTCTGTCCCCAATGCTCCTGAGATCCCAGTTCATGGCACTAGATCCCCCCACATGCTCCCGATGCTCTCATTGCCCACCCCCTTGCCCGACCCCATTAGGTTTTGTGCAATGGAACCACCGGTACATGCGCACTGGCTTCCACTGGCCCACTGAAGGACCCTATATATCACCATCCTGGAATGCCCCACCCTATTTGACGAACTTACCAAACACCCCTATTACAACGATGGGAACTTCTTTGCGTCCTTCTTGGCTCTCTACCAATGACTCAGGTTGGCAATATCACTTAACCAAGATAGAGTGGAAGCCCACCCCATACCCAATAGCTCCATTGACTATGCCCTCGAACATTCCTTGGTGGAGGCATGTTCCAACATACTCTCCCAACTCCATGACGTTGGTTTTGCCCACATTATCAACTCCCTCCTCCAACAGAACATCGAACCGTTCCTTGCCCCCATCCTCCAATCTCTCTTTCTGGATCACAATGAAAGATATTGGTACCCTATCCCATACCCAATCTCCAAAGCATCACCTGCCAATGCCCTGGTCTTCGACTGGGTCAGAGAGTTTGAGAAGGTATTCAATCCCCTCATTTTTGGACCTCGAGGACCTCTTCTTGGAGGGATCCTTGCCACCATCAAATGACTGGATATTGATCAAACTGAAACCACTTCCAATGGGACCCCCACCACCAATACCTCCTTGCCCACCACCAACCCCATCTCCACTACTGACCATCTTGCAGGCCCTGGTTAACCTGGCAAACCAATTATGCCCATCTACAGGAAGGAAGTCAGTAGACGGAACCAGATCCTGGTCTCATATGGGCTCGCTTACCCCAATAGCCCTCCTACACCAGTCCCTGACCCCACGCCTATTCCAATCCCCACTTCTACCCCCAGCTCCTCCACCATTACCCCCATCCAGGAGCTCTGTCCTTCCATTACCAAGTGTTTCAATTGTGGCTCCCTCTCCCACATCCGCATCCACTGCCCCAATTATCACTGCCCTTATTGCTGACTATTCGCCCTAGGACATATTCAATGTGCCTGTTCCAGCAATCATTGCACCCATTGTGACGCAGTTGGCCACAATGCCATGGACTGTTCCTCCAAGGATGTCTGGCATGATAATGCTGTCATCTTCAACAAGGAAGATCCCCATGGATTCTAGGTGGATGTTTGTGAATATGGTGTATCCACCTTTTGAAGGAGGTAATGTTATGGTAGAAAACCCCGCACTCGTATTTTCACCATTTTACTATTCATTTCCCCCATATTCGCTTACTAATTATCCCTTACCTGAGGAACCATTTTCCATCATTGATGACTCTCCATTCCCCAATGCCTTCCCCCTTTGGCCTCCATCCTCATAAGGTTATGATCGGTCTCTTAGTTAGTTACCTATCTTTGGACGCTTACTCCTCCACCCTCTATTCTGGGCAAGTACTCCTTCCTAGTATCTTGTAGAACTCCCTCTTCAGGTTACTTACCATATTCATGTCTTGGTCCATGCTCATTTCTTGTACCATAAAAAGTGCCTTGTATAGTAAATTGTAACCCAGTTAAATCTATGCAATTCAATGTAGTGTTTAACCCCGGACCTCGCTGCCTTAGTCACTCAGGATCTCTGAGACTCGCCTCTGCTCTTCAGGACTTTGTACTACCTCTGAGTGTACACTCACTGTTCTAGTCCGCTATACCACTGAGTATAGCATACAAGGACTGTTCAGGACTTTTCCTCGCCTAGGTACTAGCCCTAGCCAGGAGACCCACATTCCAACATGGGTACCAGCCCCATTTGAGGTCTAGGAGTTAGGTGCTATCGTTAGTGTAACAAAAGATTTAACTCTACCCATACCTCTGCTACCACACAGAAAGGTCGCCCACCATTTCATGGTACTCTGCCCAGTATAACTCCAATGAAGAAGAAAAAGCTGCCTTCTGTCAAGGACAACAAGCTAGTCAGGTCATCGCTGACAACCTAGCTGCTAAAGAACAAGAACATCATCAGATCCTCCCACTCTTAGCACCCCCCCAGTTCTTCCCATCATCAACTCTCCATCCCCCAAGCCATCTCTTCCATATTCTCTCGCCACTCAGAGTTACCTACTGAAAATGACCCAGATATCATCCTTAGCTCCCCTTCCCCAGAACCAGAGTCTGTACCAGGAGAATATCCTATCTCTGTACACCATTCCCCATCTGACTCTGAGTGTTACAACCACTAGCGGTCAAGTCGACTTTTGGTGGATGAGGTCTTGTTTGGATGGAGGTCCAATGGTGGGTTCAAGGGGGGTCCGTACAA
>JBBPSN010000333.1:0-21980 GCA_038093615.1 Austroboletus olivaceoglutinosus | reverse complement strand
GCAAAGTGGCATATGCATATTCTTCTGTTACTAGATGTGTCCTCTGATGTAGCGTGTAATGGTGATGGTGAAAACAGAGGGTTCGTTTCTGAGATCACCCGACCGACAGTGCCTGATGCTAACGGCTGCACTCCCGCGCTGAAAAATACTCCGAGTATGTTCGTAGCTCTACCTTAGTGCGGATCAAGTGAAGCATTCACCTGTAAGGCACTTGGGGAACGGAGATTAATGGCCTCATGTTTCTTCGGCAAGTCGACTTGTGCCGTTATCGCTTGAGGCTCTTTCAAAAGGTAATTAAGGGCGCTCTAAAAAGTTTTTTCCGGAAAACCGCAGAGTCTGAACCGTTTAG
Organism: Austroboletus olivaceoglutinosus; assembly: GCA_038093615.1. NCBI lineage: Eukaryota > Fungi > Basidiomycota > Agaricomycetes > Boletales > Boletaceae > Austroboletus > Austroboletus olivaceoglutinosus. The sequence continues at coordinate 21,631 of JBBPSN010000333.1, read as the reverse complement.
AATCTAACATCCGGTTCACTGAAAAGTTTGTTGGTTTGATTGCCAAGAATTATGTGCCGTGTATCACATTTGACAGCCGAGCAGACGTCAGACATGTTCCTTCACGTTTCCCAACAGGGCTAGCGACCAGGTTCATGTGGCGCGGACAGGACGCCACCAAACGCACGCGCAATAGAACTTGTTCAAAGAAAAACTTATCTGTCATCATTGATTCACATGGTATGTGACATGTCCAAAAAGGAAGAATATCGAAAAATGGCTACGAATCGTCAACTGTCCGAGCGAAATCAAAAAAAGGGGGGAATGGTCATCACAGCAAGTATACAAAAAGCACTCGACAAATCAAGTGACGAAAGAGAGAGAGAGAGAGAGGCGGCATGATTAGAGTTGATATCGTTCCGTGTGCGGGTATAGGAAATAGTTGAGATTCGTGAACAAATGCAATATAATCAATGAGCGTGTGAGGGATGGCCATCTACGAAAAGGTCAACGGCGAGTCGAGAAAAGAAGACATGCGACAACGTACATGGATTCGTGAAATACACTTGCTGCAAAATGCATGATGATTATGTCATGGGACAGCGGATGGTCTAAATAGCGATTAGGCGAGTGTAAAACGTAGTCCTGCGCTGTACACTGCATCAGGAACTGGTCAGCACCGCAAACTAGCGAGCGACCAAGGACCTGCCTTTACAAACATGGGGGAGACATGAGCGTTACGAACTTATGTTCGTTTGTTCCCCGTGGTCCAAGATAAATGCACGCTGCCAACTCCGGCGATGTGAACTTTGGCACGTACTCGACATACCTACGACATCATCTAGATCAGCTGCACGTACATGGCAGGAAACCGTACGTACGGTGTCGGCAACTTCTGCTTTCTGAAAGTTGATGTGTAGATCGCCGTTGGGCATTCTCGTGATTTGATCCACTTCACCAAAGGACTGATTGCCATATCGAGAGGAAATAATCAGCAGGATCCAACGGGGCTTGTTCGGCACCACGTACTTGACACCATCTTTGAATAGCATCTAATCGCTTCGTGTCGTTTAGTGGAATACCACTGACGACGAGCTTTTTCTTTTGTCTCGTTGGGCATGATAAAGAAAGTCGAGGCTTCCCTCCGAACAAGACATGGGGCTGAGAATCGTCCGGCTCTTCTATGAAGATCTGATTTAGCCCCTCTTGGTGCCGAGGTTTGGACGCGAGCGACAAGCGAATTGCTCCACTCTTTGGGGATGAGGGTGAAGCTACGTGTCGCTCTGGAAGATGTGGCGCAGAAGCGGGGCACAAGGGGCGCAATGACGGAGATGGTGCGGAACTATAGTCGGTTTTGAACGACGGTTGAGACATTATCCCCGCCGCTTGCGAATGGACACGCATGGAACCGGAAACAGATGACAGCTGCGATGGCGGTGTAGAGGGCACAAGCGATTCGCCATCCTCAAGCATGAACATGGTGGTAGGTGTCGTGTTGGAGGAATAGGTGATGGAAGAAGACATACTCGGCCGAGACTGCGATCGGTCGGCGGGAGCGTCACCTGGACTTATACTTGGATCCATGTTTGGGATAGATGAGGACGAGAAGTGACCCAGAACACTTGGTCGCCACCGCCACGAGGAGCGGCGAGGTGTAGCCGAGGTGTTTCGCGGAAGTGATGTCTGGAGACTTGGGCTTCGTGAATGAGACGATTGGGAGCTCGTGCCTGAAGTGAGATCACCACGGGATGGGCGATGGAACATGGACAGCCTAGAAGGACTGCGAGACGAGGTGGTCCTCGGAGAGGGTGATATAGAGCGTTTGGAGAGATGAAAGTGTCGTAATGATTGAGAAGGGTTGATAAGTCGGATGGTTGATCGGGGACTAGCTATATCTGTCGGCGCAGAGGCGTGCGGTGACTATTGTTGATAGATTAGTGCATGTTGCCAAGAAGACGAAGATTACGAACCGGGTCATGGGGGGACTCTGTTGGGGGGCATTCTAGAGCAATCTCGTCATCGACGACGACATAGTCGTGCATGCTATCGGCGTCGTCGAGACTACGGCGTACGGCTGCCATGCTCAAGTGGGGGTAAGCAAGATATGGATTGCACTGAGTACCGACTGGATCGACACCAGATAGATCTTGGACGTCGGGGGGAGTGGACGCCTGGAGCTCGGAGAGCCAGCGGGAGACACGGCTGGAACGGCGGCGAAGGGTCTGGGTGAGCTGCAGCGAGTCGGCATCGGGGGCTAGGACGGGCGAGATGTGCGCTCTCTGGGTGGACATGACAGAAGGGGGAAGAGTCCTTTTGGGGGAGGGCGTGTGCTCTGGAAGGGGATGAGTGGTGTGGGAGAGGGAAGACGGGTTACACACGGGAAGGGCATTGAGAAAAGTCATTATAAACGGTAGGGCGGGGCTGAAGAGAAGAGGGCGTGGAGCCGATTGAAGGCAACTTGCAAGTGAACATGTGTTGGGGATGTCCGCCACGGTAGAATACACGAATACCTGTGAAAAGATTAGAGCGAACTGGAGGCAAGAAAGACGTGTATCAGTCGTCAAAACTCATGGAACAAGGCAACTCATGAACGGGGCAGAACGTCGACTCAACGACAAGTTCAACACCAAAAACGTGGCCTTCCCTTACGAAATACCTCAACAAACAATTCATCACGTCTTGACACCCGCAACAACTTCCTCCGCAATCCGCCCAAACAGCTGCCCAGACGACGTCTCCCCGTACCGTCGCAGAATGTCACCTCCGTCCAGCAGCGAAGTCACCGCCGTGTCGACCGGCACCGTGCCAAGAAACGTCAGCCCCTCCCGTCGGGCCATCTCCTCTCCCCCCTTGGTCGAAAACACATTGCTGACCTCGCCACAGCACGGGCACACGTAGCCGCTCATGTTCTCGATCACACCCAACACAGGCAGCTTGACCGCGCGCGTGAACGACAGGCACTTGGTCGCGTCCAGCAGAGCGACTGCTTGCGGCGTAGTGACGATGATGGCCGACAGCTTCGAGTGCACCGGCGCGAGGTGTTCTAGTAGTGATAGATGCTCGTCGGATGTGCCTGTAACGGACATCTCGAGTACTCTGACGCAACAGCCAAGGGAATGCACGAACCTGGTGGAGTGTCGATGACCAGATAGTCGAGCTCTCCCCATCTGACGTCGCTCAGAAACTGACGGATCATCGCATTCTTCTTTGGGCCTCTCCACACGACGGAGTCGCTCTTCTTCTTCAACAGGAACCCAACACTCATGCATGCCAACCTCGGCTCACCGCCTTCTTCGACATCGGCATACACAGGAACCCATCCGTCGCTGCTCTGGTGAACGCCATGCCCATCGAGTCCAAGCATGCGGGGTATCGAGGGGCCAGTCAGGTCAACATCCAGAATGCCGACGCGAGGACGGCAGGGCAGAGCACGGAGACTGAGCGCAAGTTGGGTAGAGACGGACGACTTTCCTACGCCTCCCTTTCCCGAGCAGACGATAATGATATGTTGAACGGTCTTGAGCCTTTGCGAGACGGGCGTTTCCTGCGACATCGCCGTCCAATGTCAGATAGTAACTGTATGTGTCATCATCAAGTGGGCAACCAACATACACTCCAATGTCATTAAACTAGCTTAAGCGTTGCCATACATAACTAGTACCGATCCTCCCATCCACCTCTACTCGGAGCCCTCTTACATCAAACGAGCCTCCAAATAATGAAGGGAAGATGCAAGGACAACAAACAACGGGGGAATGCGAGCAGGGCATGTAAATGGTGGGCAGGGGAAAAGAGCGCATTCAACGATGAAGAAAGAAAAAAAAAAAGAAGGGACATGTACCAATCACGTCGTCAAGGAAGGGGAATGAACATAATCCGACAGTAAAAGACCAATCTGTATCAATCGATAATGGGCACTAGTGGTGATGAGCTCGTATGCGAGAGTAGAATTAGGCGGCAGCCCCAGGCTTCGAGAGACTGGAACGGCGTGAAAGGAAAAAAAGCGTCCGTACTAAATATATGGTGAGCCGACAATTCATTCGATGGTGGGGTGGTCGCTGGCTATCCTGCAGGTAATGCAACCCAGAACGGCGGAGAAACCAGAGCAATTGACTTTTGGCTTGCGTTGCGAGTGGATGTGCGACTGCGACGACGGGCCATCATTGAACATGGCGCGCGCCAAGACCATTTTCCTTCCGCTCCTTTCTTCTTCCCACCGGGGATTCCGCGACCGACCATCTCATGAAATGATATCCAACAGCGACCGAGCACCCTCTGTAACTTCCCTCCGCTCCCAACCTCGGTCGCACTCGGGGCGTGCCCCACTGAAATCAAAGAAACAAGGGAATGTCACGCGTTTACCAGATATCACCCTCCCTGCCACGAGCCGTACCACGTTGCTGCCCTACCGCACCAGGCGCATTGGCCTGTTGCTGGCGAGTGTGCGAACGAAGCCTGTATCAATACGTCTCAGCTTCATAAAATATGTGACAAAGGAAACATTGTGAGGCACCTACATCCTATCACTCGCGCGGTGTTCTTCCTCCTCTTGAACGACCTTGCGCCGACCAGCGGTGGCCTTTTGACTAGCACCGGTGCTACCGTCATCGGGGGCACCTCGCTGGACGCTCCAGTCAAAGACATAATCGTATTGAAAGCCCTCGCGAACAAAGAGGTCACGGAAGAGCTTGCGGAGGTACGAGTAATCGGGCTTGTCATCGAAGCGAAGGGCGCGGGTGTAGTTGAGGAAAATGCCAAACTCGTTAGGGAAGCCGCGGCAGAGGAGATCGGTGGGGGTAGTCATCTTCTTCTCCATGATACGATCATACTTTTGTTTCTTGGTGGCGGCTTTGAGACCCTGCCACGGGAGAGCACCACGAAGGAAGTACATGAGTACATAGGCGAGAGATTCCAGGTCATCGCGACGGGCCTGCTCGACGCCAAGATGAGTGTTGATTGAGGTGTAACGTGCAGTACCGGTGAGGTTCTTGTTCTCTCTGTAAGGGATGTGGAGGTGGGTCTTGGGGTCACGGAACTTTTTAGCTAAACCAAAGTCGATGACATTGACTTGGTTGCCTCGTTTTCCGATGCCCATCAAGAAGTTGTCTGGCTTGATGTCACGGTGAATGAAGTTACGGGAGTGGATGTACTCGATGCGAGAAATCTACGATATTGAACAGATTTACAACACAGGAAAGAGGATGAGGACAAGGATATTACCAGCTGATCAGCAAGAAGCAAGACGGTTTTGAGACTGAACTTGCGGTTGCAAAAGTTGAAGAGGTCTTCGAGAGAGGGGCCGAGAAGATCCAGAACCATTGCGTTGTAGTCGCATTCGGTACCAAACCACCTGACGAAGGGGACGCCAACGCCGCCTGCGAGGGTCTTGTAGACCTTTGACTCATACTCGAGCTGCGGATGCTTGGCCTTGACAGACTCGAGCTTGATGGCGACCTCTTCGCCAGAAATGATGTTAATGCCAAGATAGATGTCACCTATACAGTAGTTAGAAAAAAGGCGAGCGGACGAAGAGCGGGTCGCACCAAAGGAACCTGAGCCGATCTTCTTGCCGAGCCGGTACTTGCCACCGACTCGGAGGTCTAGTCTGTGAGCGGGTGTTTCTGCCATGGATGAATATCAACTAGGGAGGAGAGCGAATGAGCATAGTGAGGCAAGAGGAGGGGACGAGAGACAAAGGGAAGTGGTGCAGAGGGCAGGGTGGCTAAATAAGGGACGCAGCACGAGGTGGCTGACGCCCACAGCGGGAGGTCCGGCAGGGACGATGCAGCATGAAAAGCAAGCAGACTCGGATACGACTGCGGAAGGGTTCGCCGACGTTGCAGGGAGAGTCGGGGACGAGGCCAGGAAAACGTGGTGCCCTCGAGGTGGCCGGGGAGGATGGATGCTGCGGGGAGGGAGGGGGGAGGGGGAGGGTGTACTCACCGGTGAGAGGCGGGGATGGATGAGGGAGAGTGGTGGAAGAGAAAGAGAGAGCGAGGAGAAGGAAGGGAGAGGACTTTGGGGGAGAAACAACAACTGGCGCCTCCGTGAGAATAAAAAGACACTGCCAGAAGAATGCGGAGTTTGAATATGTCGATAATCAGCACGGAGAGTGGAGGTCGACAGAGACGTCGGGGACGAGAAATGTGCAGTAAAAGACAATAATATATCGACGAAGAAATTCTCCTCGGATCGGGTTGTGATAGCCAACAATCGTCAAGGCAATCGCACTTGTTCTCGTTGCCAGTAAGCGGACTTGTAATCCCATCTTGGTCTCCTCCCTCGACAACCCCTTCCATGGCCTATCCACGCCAACACGATCCTTACTATCACAGCGGCCCGGCGCCGAACCAAGGAATCATACCCGACTACCCACCAGCACCCATAAATCACATCCAGTACAACGAATATGATACCCAGTGGGACGCCAAGTCGGCTCACTCCCTCAACAGCAGCACCTTCCATGGCTCCCAGGCACACCTCAACTCCGGCGGCTACAACACAAGCCGTCCGAACCTCCACTACACTGCCCCCAACTATGCCCCTCATCAGCCCAACTACCCGCCCCCGCATTTGGTGAGGGAAGTAAGCACCGGCTACTCGGTCGCGAGGGAAAAGCTCATGAAGCGCCGCTCTGTCCGCCAAGTCGAGCTCCAGGACGGCAACCTGGTCCTCGACGTCCATGTTCCCAGTCACATCGTTCCGAAAGGAATGTCCGATGTCGAAGAAGTGACAAAGATGAGGTACACCGCGGCTACTTGCGATCCAGACGAGTTCATGCGCAGAAAGTACTCCCTTCGTCCCTTTCTCTACGGCCGTCACACAGAGATCTTCATTGTCATGACAATGTACAACGAAGACGAGGTCCTCTTCGTAAAGACAATGAATGCGTATGCTCTCCCTTCTTTCAGTAACCCCATCTATCATCTCGCCCCAGAGTTATCAAGAACATCGCCCATCTTTGTAGCAGGAACCGTTCCAAAACCTGGGGTTCCAATGGCTGGAAGAAAGTTGTCGTCTGCATCGTTTCCGATGGTCGCAACAAGATCAACAAGCGTACCTTGCAAGTTCTCACACTAGTACTGTAGTGTTACATATTCATTAATTCCTTTTTTGCTAACTGCTCCGCCAGATGGGCTGTTACCAAGAAGGGATTGCCAAGGATTCTGTCGCGGGCAAAGACGTGACAGCACACATCTTTGAGTAAGTTGTTTCATCGATGCTGCTTTGATTCTCGACGGAGACCTGCTGCCTCAGATATACCACGAATGTCATCGTAACAGAGACCGGCGAGATTTCATCCGGCGCGTGCCCAATTCAGGTTCTGTTTTGCTTGAAGGAACAGAACAAGAAGAAGTTGAACAGTCATCGATGGTTCTTCAATGCTTTCGGTCCATTGATCAACCCGAATGGTGCGTTAAATTATTGTTATCTCGGCAGTTCGTCCCGCTGAAATGAATGTTCTGTCAGTCTGCGTGCTCTTGGATGTCGGAACGAAGCCTACCGGCACTTCCATCTATGACCTCTGGAAATGTGAGTTACGACCTGCTATTTCACTTCCTGCTGACCTCCGTGCAGGTTTTGACACGCACTCGAATGTTGGGGGCGCGTGTGGAGAGTAAGTCACCTTATTACAACCTGAACTCATGATGAACAGAGTTCTGTTGCTAGAATCTGCGTCGACACTGGGAGAGGTTGTTCACTCCTGCTCATCAGCCCTCTGGCGGCCTCGCAAAACTTCGAGGTACCGTAATCCGCTCTCATTTTTACCTCTATCTAATAACTGTATGACTATATGTAGTACAAGATGTCCAACATCCTCGACAAACCACTTGAAGTATGAATGATTTACTTGGTTTATTCAACTAACCTAAATTTCGCGGCAGAGCGTCTTCGGATACATTAGCGTGTTGCCGGGTGCTTTTAGTGCATATAGGTACAAGGCTCTCTTGAACGGACCTGATGGCAAGGGACCCCTTGCATCTTACTTCAAGGGTGAAACAATGCATGGTGGTATGAGTCGCGCCGGACTTTTCGGTTGGTCTATGTTTTAGGCTTTCCTTTGCGCGACTATTGACATGCTCACCAGAGCGCAACATGTATCTCGCCGAAGATCGTATTTTGTGCTTTGAAATTGTAACAAAGAAGCGGGAGGCATGGGTGTAAGTCTGTTCAACTGGATGTCGTAACTTGTTCATTCAGCACTTGCAGCTTGAAATACGTAAAGAGTGCCAAGGCGTCCACTGACGTGCCCACAACGGTCAGTTGGAAACCTCTCGATCACATTTCTTGCTGAATGTTCATTAGGTCCCCGAATTCATCTCACAACGTCGTAGATGGTTGAATGGATCACTGTTCGCTTCGATTCACTCAACGATATTCTTCTACAAGATTTGGACATCAGGACAAAATCCCATCCGGATGCTTGTTCTGCAGGTATTTGAAATTGCTCTAGCCCCATCATAACGTGATTCGAATGATTACTCCCGCGTCATGTAGATCGAATTCATCTATAATGCCGTTCAGCTTCTTTTCACCTGGACGTCTCTTGCCAACTTTTACCTTGCTTTTTTCTTCGTGCGTTCTTCAATATAGCATTCTATTCGAGACACTGAATGGTGGTTAGCTCGTTTCGTCAGCGACAGCACCTGGCAAGGACAACGCCTTCAACTTTCTTAGCTCAGGTGTCGGTCAAATCATCTTCGAGGTGTTCTTGAAGGTTAGCTAGCGCATATTCGCACTGTAATTTGAAAGGTCTGACCATCCTTTTAGCTATACGTCGCCCTCCTGTTTGTCACGACAGTGTGTTCCCTTGGGAATCGACCTCAGGTGGGCTGATTATAATTCCGTAGTGACACGTAACTCAGATACTTGCAAAGGGTTCAAAATGGATTTATGCACTTGCCATGATCCTGTTCGGTCTCTGCAATGTCATCACGCTGTGGTGTGCTGGCTACACGGTCTACCTTGCTGTCCCCCATACTGTCGCTGGCTGGAAAAATATTGGCAAGTATGTAAAAACCCTGATTGTTCAACACTGCTTGCTGAATATAAAAAAAGCCTACTTGCTACCAATCAAGCATTCCGTGAGATTGTGATTTCCCTGGCGGCAACCTACGGTCTCTACTTCTTCTCGTCTTTTATTTATCTTGAGCCCTGGCACATGTTTACTTCATTCATTCAGTACATGTTCCTTCTACCCAGCTGTAAGTCTGTTTCCAAATGCTATTGTGACCAAAATATTGATCCGATCGTACAAAGATGTGAATATTCTGAGTAAGTAGCTCCGGAACTAGCCTTCCTCGAAACAACTGACCTTGGGATAGTGATGTATGCCATGTGTAACTTGCACGATGTCACATGGTAAGAATTCGAATTTCTTTGACCTGGATGGTAGCTTAAGCCATACAGGGGCACCAAGGGCGACAATACTGCTGCAAAGGACCTGGGTGGGGCGAAGAAGATCAAAGGCGACGGTGGCAAAGAGATGATGGAAGTGGAAATCCCTACTGCACGAGAAGATGTTGATCAGCTGTGGGCTGCATCTCGTGCGGCACTCAAAGTCAAGCCACCAGAGGCCAAAGAGTACGTTGACGCGGCTACCCGACAGTCCGACCATGATCGCAACAGTCGTACAAATGTCGTTCTCACGTGGATCGGCACCAACATGTAAGTAGCGTCTTTCTCGCTTGAGATGTTTACCAATTAGTAACTAGGATCATGATCGTTGTCTTCACGTCCACCGCATTTTTGAATTGGGTCGATGAGCATGTCGAAAAGACACAATCATCCAATTTCAACCCATATCTTAGCTTCCTTTTCTTTGCCCTGTAAGTTCCGTGACATCGACTCGAGTATCCAAGGGCTAACACCGTCTCGTGGCACCTTGCACAGTGCTGGGCTCTCTGCAGTTCGTTTCCTTGGATCCATGTTGTACTTGATCTTCAGATTCTTCGGATTCTGAAGAAGGTACACTTTACGCTCGTTTGCGGCGTCGATTTGTACTATACATATATGACTTCAGCCACCCATGCTAATTTTCAGTTTTTCATCTCTCGACAGTATTTTGTATGTGTGGGTGATATCCCAAACACTACGTACCCTGTACTTTTACGCCTCGAGTCCTACAATTTCGTTCAAATTCGACATGATAATACTCTTGTTTATTTGATTGTAAATATGTTTGGTACTTAAGATGGCATATGGTCCACTTGTCACTCGGTCTTTTGCCGCTTTGAAACGGTTTGAAGAAGCAACATGATGGTGGCGAAACTTGATCTCAAACATTTGTTTCAACATATTATCCCTGGGAGTTCCAGGCGTGGAATTGATTGACATAGAGTCGCCATGAGCAGATATACTGGAGAAATCCGTGACAACGGGAACGCTGCGCTTTTGTTCGGCTCTCCGATCCGAGCTACGGCGTGATCCGGGTTGAGATCTGCCAGGAATAAAAATGACGCACCATAATCCTGGGTGGCAACATCGGAGATCAAGCTCACGCGAGTCAAGCACCTTGTCCAAGAAACGTGGCAATGCATGTGGTGTAAGGCCGAGGAGAATTCGTACCATTTGATTGGCGAGTGGGACGTGAGGTCAACAAAGGCTCGGATCAGACGAGCGCGGGTGTAGTACTTGTTCATTACGGTAATCTGATCGACTGATTTCCAAGTATCGTACGCCTATGGCTTCAACTGTATAAAGCATACTTGTTATCAAGTAACGACACATGAGTTGGCTAGACCCATCTAACAATGTCCGACGGTCCTAACCAGAACGGTTTAAGAATCACTGGGATGTCCAGACCCGTCGGCTTTCCGTTTTCATCCAAGCGCACTCCGTTCTCCAGCAAGGCGATGATCAATCGGGGGATGGCGGCAGCGGTGCCGTTGAGGGTGTGTGCGAAAGGAATCGGTGGGTGTACTTGGCTGGATTGTGCAGAACGCCGATACCGAATGTGAAGACGTCGCGCCTGGTAGTCGGTGCAATTCGAAGCAGAAGAAATTTCGCCCCAGGAGCCCCTCCCAGGCATCCAAGCTTCCATGTCGTATTTCCTATACGCGCTTGCACCGAGTTCCTCGGTAGGCATGTCCAAAACACTAGGTATATGGACGAGATTGTGAACAAAGTGTCCTAGAGTACCAGCATACAAGTCTTACCGGAACGGGAAGTTTAGTCCCTCGAAAATCTCTGTTTGGATTTTCCGGATTTCCTCCAGGTGCTCTGTGCTCGAGTCCTCCTCGCATACCACAAAGAGTTCAACTTTTGAAAACTGGTGGACACGATACAGGCCACGGGAGTCAGCACCACGGGAACCAGCCTCCGCTCTGAATGAACGACCAAGCCCGACCACCTTCATGGGCAGGGTATTCTCGACGAAAATCTTGTTTGCAAACATTCCGGCAAGGGGGATTTCGGCCGTACCGGAGAGCACAAGCTCGGGGGACGAGTCTGCAATATGATATGTTTGAGACGCGAGGTGGTCGGAATTATAATCTCGGGGTTGGAATCCGCAACGCAGGGCTACGTCTCCGCGAACGACATCAGGAGTCGTAATGAACTGAAAGCCATGTTTCAGTGCGACCGATATCGCATAGCTTGTGAGAGCATTCTCGAGCAAAGCAGCCTCCTTGAGTAAGTAATACCATGAAGACCCCGTCACGACTGCAGCGGCCTCGAAATCAAATAATCCCAGTGCGCGACCGACAGTGACGTGATCACGTCCTGGGTGGGGCAATGTAACAGGGGGACCATGGGTAGACAAAACAACAGCGGCATCCTCGGAGCCAATGGGTACTTGTGGATGGGTGTCATTTGGCAAATGCAATGCGAGACCCAAGAGCTTCTCTTCTATGACAGCTAGTTCTTCCTCGAGTCGAGTGATTTCAACCTTCAATGTTTTAGCTTCGCTGACTACCGTCTTCTTTTCCGTTGGATCTTTGATCGTACGGATGCGATCGCCAAGAACGGATTGTGTGTGCCGCTTGAAGTCAAGCTGGCCAGAGAGTTCCTTTTGCTCTGCATAGAGGCGAGAAATAGACTGCAGCGCACCAACTTGCAAGGGAAAGTTTCTGTTGAAAGCGTTGTGTGACTTGTAGACTATAGACTCGGAGATAACCCTATAATCAAGGCGGGGTTTCGGAAGGACCGCGTTGTTTGGGGGAGCATCTGCGGCATTCTTCGAGGCAAATCTCTTTGCTAAATGTACTCAAAAGGTTGTGTAGTAACTTGAGGAAGAAGGACATACCTGCACTGAGCTGGACGCGACGCTGGCAGACGCGAGCAACCGACAAAATCATGCAGCTCGCCTTCCCGAAAACGCGGAATGTCACGGTTGTCACATAAATGGCCTTGTCACGCGTCGCGTCTGTTCGTTGCAATGACCGCGACGTCAGCAAAAGGTAAAGCGCCAGCAAATACCGCTGTCTATGAGCTACCCTGGTTAGTGTTTCGCATATCCGAGACGAAGAGACTTAAAACTTTGCCTAGGGTTGAAAAGTACAGGCCACAAACGTTGGGCGACGTCGTTGGCAATGCCGAAACGATCGAACGTTTGAAGGTGATAGCAAGGGACGGAAATTGCCCGCATATCATCATTTCGGTATGTCCTCGCCTACGTCTGTGTGTGATGCACGTCGCAACTCCCCGATAGGGCCTTCCGGGTATTGGGAAGACGACGAGCATCCATTGTCTGGCGCACCAGTTGCTCGGAGATGCGTACAAGGAAGGCGTGCTGGAGTTGAATGCCTCTGACGAACGGTTCGTGTTGGGTCACTCTCTGCGAGCATTGGTTCATACCCTTGATATAGAGGTATTGATGTCGTCCGGAACAAAATAAAAGCATTCGCACAGAAGAAAGTAACCCTTCCGCCGGGAAGACATAAAATCGTAATACTCGACGAGGCCGATAGGTCAGTATACCGCTTCTTGCCAGACTAGATCTGACACTGGTCATAGCATGACAGGTGGCGCTCAACAAGCGCTCCGCAGAACAATGGAGATATATTCCAACACTACGCGATTTTGTCTGGCTTGCAACATGTCTAGCAAAATCATAGAACCTATACAAAGCCGTTGTGCCATCCTACGTTACGCTAAACTAAGAGACACCGAGATTTTGAAGCGTCTGCTCGAGATATGCGAGATGGAGAAAGTAATGTGGCCCTTAGACATTCCACGACAAGCGTGTGCTTACTGTTGGAAACAGGTTGAATACAACGATGATGGTTTGACCGCACTTATCTTCACCAGCGAGGGTGATATGCGGCAGGCTATCAACAACCTGCAGTCCACACATTCCGGTTTTGGATTTGTATCCGGGGAGAACGTATTCAAAGTTTGTGATCAACCACATCCAGTGATGGTCCAGAGTATTATTCGCGCGTGCAACAAGGGCGACATTGACAGTGCAATGGAAAAATTGAACGCACTCTGGGAGCAAGGATATAGCGCAGTGGACATTGTCGTCACAATCTTCAGAGTGACGAAGACTTTCGACGAGTACGTAGAATGAATGGCTGATGGAACCTCGTTTGACTGTTCCTGCAGACTACCAGAATATACCAAATTGGAGTACATCAAAGTATGAACGATTTCCTCGGCTTTTCATGACACTCACTTGGCTCAGGAAATTGGGTTTACGCATATGCGAATACTAGAGGGTGTTGGCACCATCATTCAGCTTGGGGGCCTTGTAGCTCGACTGTGCAAGCCTGTATGTCACATCGTCCTGGAAGGATAAATGTACTGATGCCGGTGAATAGAACATGAATCCAGAGCTTTTCAAGCTGCGGTAATCGCTATCGCTATCTTGGTTGGGGGATTGATTAGTTAGAGTAGCATGAGTGGCTGTGTAGATATCACAATGTGGGCGCCAACTGGATGCAAATGATGTACCATGGCGAGGTCCAAAGAACTCTGCTCGATCATTCAACAGATACTTAATCCCTCTCCTGAAGATGCACAGACGTTGCTAGAAGAAATCGGCCTGGGCGTCACCCCGTCTCGTGAACAGATTCACAAGGAAATCGAGGCAAAACTCTTGTCACCTCCCCAAATTCTGCCAGACCACTGGCTATCCACGTACCAGATGTATGCACCTCTCCCATCAGGATTCATTAAATCTAAATCGATTCTCTTCGGTGCAGACACTGGAAAAATGAACCTCATATACCTTCCTTACTATCCTTCGAACCAGCACCACCACCTACACAGTTAAGCTTTGTCCGTACAGGTCTAGATGGTCGTATCACGGGCTATACAGAAGTGAGTATTTCGACCCTTCATTCCCTGTCAGGAGATGACAAGTCCAGGTACCAAATCCTCGCCTTGAAACACCCTTAACATCTACCTCGATGGACCGTGCTCCAGGACCAGTCGGTGCTTTTGTGAGGGGGAAATCTGGTTATGTCCCTTTCAAGCCAGGAGGCCTTGACGATGTATTTTCCTCTTCTCAAACCGGCGTCTCGGAAACACCGCAAAAAGGACTTAGGACCATTCCCCCAGGCTTCTCTAGGGGCCTTCGACTCGCAGGTGAAGAACCTGAGGATGAAGTTCTCGCTGGTCTCGACGAATCGCTCCCGTCCGCAAAAACGGAACTGGTAGCTTGTCTTGCTAACAAGCTGCCAACATGTTTAACTGTTAAAATCTTTAGGACCAGGAGACTCATTCTGTAGAAGAACAAGAGCCTGATCTTGAGCCCCAGGATGACAGCTTCATTGCTGGGGTGGATGACCTACTGCCGACTACAGTGAGGTTTCGTTACGGAAGTATCTATACGTTCCTTACAGTTTGGTTGTAGAGGTCACACCTGCGACCAACAAAGACCCGTCGCAGTCACCGCCCAAAGACCGTCAAGCGCGACTGGGCACACGTAGTAGATATTAAAAAACCGATGACCAACTTTCGTCAACTCGTTCCGGTGATGGCGCACAAGGTTAGTCTGAAGATATTCACGGTCATCCTACTAGTGACAGATGGGTCTTTCAAGTATCCTTTCGAGCTGGATACTTTTCAGAAGGAAGCAGTGTATCACCTAGAGATGGGTGACTCTGTCTTCGTCGCTGCGCATACATCCGCTGGGAAAACTGTGGTTGCGGAGTATGCAATCGCTCTAGCAGAGAAACACATGACTAGGTATGCTTGAACAACGCGTTTTGCATTTCCGTTCTCAGGATAGATGATGCAGAGCTATCTATACATCGCCCATCAAAGCACTGTCTAACCAAAAGTTCCGCGATTTCAAGCAAACATTCTCCTCTTCCTCGGTTGGCATTTTGACCGGAGATGTACAGATCAACCCAGAAGCAAGTTGTTTGGTCATGACGACGGAGATTCTACGTAGCATGCTTTATAAAGGCGCAGATCTTATACGAGATGTGGAATTCGTCATATTCGATGAAGTGCATTATGTCAATGATGCGGAGGTGACACATCCGTCCGCGTTGCAGTGGTCCCTTGCTGATTGATACATATTTCACAGCGTGGTGTTGTATGGGAGGAAGTTATCATCATGCTACCTGATCACATTAGCATCATTCTTCTATCAGCGACAGTGCCGAACGCTAAAGAATTTGCCGACTGGGTTGGGTACGTTACCATGCGTTTTCTGCTACGAAGTTGCCTCACAGCACCGCAGGCGTACCAAAAAGAAGGACATCTACGTCATTTCAACCGCACAACGCCCAGTACCTCTGGAACATTACCTGTATGCCGGCAGAGATCTGTTCAAAATCGTAAATGCGCAGCGAAGATGGGTTTCCGAGGGGTTAGTATTCCCCTGTGCGCAAACTAGTTTCTTTTCATCGTAATTCCCAGGTACAAAGGTGCCAACGAGGCACTGAAGAGGAAACAAGATAAGGAACGGGAAGCAGCTGGTTTGCCTCCAGTCCAGAGGGTTGGTGGCCGTGGCGCCGCACCACGAGGACGAGGGGCTGCCCCGGCACGTGGTGGTCAACGAGGTGCCGTTCCTAGCAGATCAGTACCGCGAGGTCGGGGTGGTGGACCTGCGCGTACAATTCACTCCGGTACTGACAAAAACCTTTATGTCCATCTCCTCGGTCATCTGCAAAAAAAGGGCCTCCTGCCGGTCGTCGTGTTCACCCTTTCGAAGAAGAAATGCGAGGAAAACGCATCTACTTTAACGAATGCGGATCTCTGTAACTCCGTTGAGAAGAGTGAAGTTCACGTTGCAATGGAGAAGGCACTGTCACGCCTCAAGGGTTAGTTTGGTCTATCGATTCTCGTCACATTAAACCCCTTTCAGGATCGGACAAGAAGCTGCCGCAAATTAGCAGGATGCGCGACCTCCTTTCCCGTGGTATTGGAGTTCACCATGGAGGGCTATTGCCGATTGTGAAAGAAGTAAGCTACTACTCCCATCTGTCACAACTACTAATCTATCCGCGTCAGGTAGTCGAAATATTATTTGCTCGGGGATTAGTGAAGATACTATTTGCAACCGAAACGTTTGCCATGGTAAGGAGTGATCACGGCATTTCTGCGGTCTCTGATACAACAGGTGGTCCAGGGTGTTAACATGCCTGCGAGATGCGTAGTGTTCTCAAACATTCGAAAGCATGATGGTCGCTCTTTCAGGGATATTCTTCCCGGAGAGTACACACAGATGGCGGGGCGTGCCGGACGCCGTGGCTTGGACACTACGGGCACTGTCGTTATCATTGCAGGCGACGAGTTACCTGACGTACAAGTTATCCTGCTTCATCAATTGCATGCTGTGTGATGACCATTTTTTATTGTAGCAAACAACATTGAACAATATGATCCTTGGGACTCCGGCAAGACTACAGTCCCAATTCCGCCTTACCTACAACATGATTCTCAATCTCTTGCGGGTCGAGGCCCTTCGGGTAGAGGAGATGATGAAACGCAGTTTTTCGGAAAACGCTTCCCAGCGGCTTCTACCAGATCAGCAGAAAGCGGTCGCTGAGGTGAGTGGCGAGTTTCTTCCTCGAAACAAACACCGAATTCCTTGCAGCATCAGAAAAGTCTCCTGGCAATGCCAGAACTCCAGTGTGATATTTGCTCGAGCGATATTGAACGCTATTACGATGCACAGAGTTCACTGGTTAGGCATAATAGACGCCTTTTTTCGATGGCTTCTGGCGGCGTTTCTAATCAGAATATTTTCGGGACCGGTCGAGTGGTCATTTTAAGAAACTCGGTGAGCATAGTCGAGGGCTTGGGATCACCTAACTGACAGACGTGGGCCTTATCAGCACTTTTATCCTTTCCACGCAGCGGTATTGTTGAAATCCGATCTCCGAGAGTCAGGAGGTGAACGGAAATATTTTGTCCTGGCTCTCGTGGATCCTAGGTTGAAAAGTGATAGGAAAGGTACGCTCATAATATCTTGTAGTCGATCTGGTCCCGTATACCTACGCTTTGACCTAGATGCCAATGAGGCTGAAGTTCCCCCCAAGTGGCCTCCCCTTCCCTCGCTGCTGAAGCCTGATCAAGCGACCTATGAAGTTACTAGCGTCAACTTGAACAGTATTTCTTTCATCACGAACAAGACTATAAAGGTCAGGTGTTGTGCCATATAAGAAGTTCGGGGAAGATTCAGATCTCCGAGTGCAGGTAGATGCTTCCGCGATTGTCGATAGTGAGAAAAAGAAAAAGGCTATCCTTCTTGAAGCAACGTCCGCCCTGGAAGCCTTGGTCACGGAATGGGCTACAGCTAGCTCGTTATCGGAAATGGACTGGAATCGCATACGCACGCTCGAATTCCAAGAGATTCTTCGCGCTAGGAACGAAATTCTCAATAGTCTTGAGGCGTTCGAGTGCACCCTCTGCAAAGACTTTGATGCTCATGCGAGTCCAAGCAACTAATCTTATCTGTGATTAGACCCATTGATAAACTCAACAGTATGTTCATCTCCACGGATGCAGGCTGTTGCAGTCTAAGATAGCCGTGCTGAAGGATGCCATTTCCGAACAGAACCTGGAGCTTATCCCAGAGTATGAACAGAGGATCGAAGTTCTCAAAGATCTCAACTTTATCAACGAAAATCAGACTGTCCAACTTAAAGGGCGAGTGGCTTGCGAGGTGATCTGCGTCTACATCTCTACACGACATGCGATAATGACCACTTCGTAATAGATTAACTCGGTCAACGAACTCGTCCTTACCGAGCTTATTCTTGAAAACACGCTCGCAACCTACGAACCGGAGGAAGTGGTTGCGCTTCTCTCCTGCTTTGTCTTTCAAGAGAAGACGAGCGTCGAACCTAATATCCCACTCAGGTTGCAAGAAGCTTTGGCAGCAATTACAGTGATCTCCGACAAGGTAGGCCGCAAACAAGACCGACACAAAGTCGCTGCGGAGGGATCCAGGTGTACCCTCAGAACCGGACTAGTGGAAGTAGTGTACGAATGGGCAAAGGGAATGGTAACCGAAATTTCTGCACAGCCGATGGCATGCTCAACGTGACCCACTTTGTTCTTTTGTGAAGCCGTTTGACCAGATTACCTTATTAACTGACGTTGCGGAAGGGACCATCGTCAGGGTCATCACACGCTTGGACGAGACTTGCCGGGAGGTCCGAGATGCGGCAAGGGTGATTGGTGACACAGAACTGTTCAAGAAGATGGAAGAAGCACAAATTAAAATCAAAAGAGACAGTACGTCAGCTGGCACAGCTCGCCTAGCTCCATTGACGTCAGGCTTCTTCTGCCAGTTGTGTTTGCCGCAAGCTTGTATTTCTAGCGGTTGTTTGGAGTATTGGAGTCACATGTTCGTTATGCAGCATTCCAATGTACAACACAATTGGGTAGAGCGTCGTGGAATATCACCTTTAAGTATTGAACTCATCATGAGTCAAGAATCCAGCGGGTCCGCTGCCCACGATGGTGTCGCGACGGTTGATGGATCCCATACAGGAACCGGAAGCCGCACCGATGGGAATCTTGATCAGTCTCTAGCTCCGACCAGCAGCTTCAATAATGTCGCGCATCAGCGCCGTAGAGTCAACCCCGAAAGCCTGGCGCTGCGCCTCGGACCCGACCTCGTATGCGACCTGGACGCCCTCATCACGCCAGGCAATACGGAAATGCCGTCGTTTGCTGTTCGCAAAGAGCTCCAAGAACGTTACAACATTGACAGGAGACATATTTACGACTACTTTCACAGCAGGGGCTTACGCGTGGTCAAGGAAGATAAACACGGCAATCCAATGGCAGTGAAGGACGTTTCCACCCCCTTGGTACTTAATCATGTCTGTCTTCACGGTCCGGTACGTCGACTTACGTGTCGTGGCAGCCCAATTTGCGCGCTCTGCGGCAAGCGCCCATCAAGTCGTCCCGCTCGCACCCTATCGCAACAGAAAGAAAGCTGTTCAAACCCCGCGGTGTCACTAAGGCAAAACCTGGTCGTCCAAAGAAGATTCCATCTCCCAAGATCCTTCCTATTTCCTGTGAAACCGGTGAATTTACAGGCACGAGCAACGCCGCTGTGTCCGAACTGCCTCCTGGCCCTATTCCGACGTCTGCCTACGTTTCTGTGAACCCTCTCCTTCCTCATTCGACGCATTCTTTCGTGGCGGAACAGGACGAGGACTGCGCCTTTAACTCGGTCGTCAATCCCCTAGACGAGTCGTTTTCGGTGAAACGTGCGATCGGGGACGTTGCATACGCATATCGACATAAATTAATGTTCGAGAGAATGCAAGAACTCGTCGAACACCCTGTCAAGTTGGCTCTCACGGACGATCGGTCGCTTTCCTGGAACGAGACGTCACCGTGTTCGGCTAGTGCCAAGGGGCTGCTAGTTCCCCATGCGCAGCCTCTCACCCGGGACGAGCGACAGGCAATATACGAAACTCTGTCTGACGGTCTTGGGCCCCCGCACGGTATCCAGGAATGTCAAGGTACATACAGAAAACACATGGAAGCGCGCACGAAACTCTATTTCGAGGGACTTCTTTCTGTCCCTTACCACCACTCACAGCAACCAGCCAAGACATGTGTCCTCTTGGATCGTAAAGCCCCTTCTGGAACGAACGAGTTTAGGCATTGGCTTTCTGAGACTAGGTTCCTCAAACGCGATAGTATAAATGGCTCACCACGTCTCCAACCTAGTTACCGAAACACGAACGTGACGAAACAAGAGGACATCAATGGCGCTGCCGATAAGCTGTTTAGGGTGAACTATAATCCGCATTGGATGCAAACGCTGGACGAATTGTTCCCAGTGGCGGGAGACAAGTTGATCAGTATCGATACCATGACAGATTCCCCCGTCACCCACATGCAACAGGTGACGCGAATGACGGCACATGCACAAGGTCGGTTGCTATTTTTCAATCTTGCCTGGTTCGTACTTAGCCTGTCCTTGCGGTTGCATCGATGGGCGAAACTCGACCATCTGGTCATTACCAATGCCACGGACTTTCGGCCTTCTCAGGGGACGTGAAGACTCGGGTGCCGGTTGCTGGGATGGACAGTCTGAAATGCCCGGAACAAGCAGCTCAGCCTGGGCCTCTTCTCGCTCCAACCGACTCACAGCGCAAAAGTCGCACTCTGTCTCGTAATGCTCGGATCCGAGTTCCATCCTGCAGTCCACGCAAACGTCCGATACGTGACCTGGACAGGATTTGGACACGGCCGGTGACATCCCGTGACGCGAGGAGACGCACCCCTTCTGCCACGGGCGACATCTGACTCACGTTTCCAGTCTACTTTGTTGTAAAAGGCCTTGCATCAGTACCTTGTCACCTTGTCATTCGCCACACCCCTGTTATCATAGTACATCTTTTTCTGTTCTGATTGGATCAACGACCCTGGTTTTCCTTGTAGCTCCACCTCGTAATAATACCTCATTAGAGTGCCATGTGCCACGTATGTATCTTTTTTTACAACGCTTGATTAGTTCAAAAAAGAATTTTTCGCAAGTCCATAAATCTAACCTGGCGTGAGTGAAAATCAAAATGCATGGTATCTATCACAGGAAATGGGGGATCTGATGCGTGATTTACATATGCTGTATATCGATGTGATGCCATTGAAATAACTAGTTTCCATAGAACGAACCAAAGGGAAAAGAAGAAAGAATACATTACGAAAACGTAACATGGGGATATCAGTGCCACCGCATCGGCAAGGTTATGCATCCACAGGAATACATCTTTTGATCCACGGACGAATGGTGTTGACAAAAGGGCATCCCTTGTGCGAACGGACCGGCCTCCGCTGCTGAGATAACACCATGGCAGATCGACCCAGCGTTCTCACCGTCGCCGTAGCCCACGCCGCCGCCGCCGCTCGCGGGCCGCTCCTTGAGCTGGTACCGCACGGCATCCGAGACGGGCTGACAGAGCAACGGGAGGGGCGACAGCCTCCCCGGCGAACGTTCGCTGGCGCTGGACGTGAGATCCGCCAAGGGTATCGGCGGTATAGGTCGGATCGGCTGCGGTTGCAGAATGGGCAGGAAATGATTATTAGGGGGTCTGGGCGGCGATGGAACGGGGGACGCAAAGGCGCCGGCTAGCGAGGATGACGACATGTGTGCGTAGGGTGGCTGTGGGGGTGGGGTGAACGAGGGTGCAAACAGCGACGTGGAAGACGAAGACGTCAGCTGGGCAGGCGAGGCTTCGGTCCATCGCTGGTGGGTGCCCGCGGCAGACCGGTGGTAGCC
>JBBPSN010000332.1:0-21999 GCA_038093615.1 Austroboletus olivaceoglutinosus | reverse complement strand
CGAGCTCTTTCCGGACCCAGTGATGCCGAAAAGCACGATGTTGGCGGGACTGCGACTGGACGTCAGGACTTGGTAAAGAAACGAAATATCGACCTACTTTGGTAACAATAATTCCTTCAATTTATCTATACAAAATGACAACACGTCTTGGGCTGATGGACGACTTCTTGGATCTTTCGGGGACCAGCATCGCTCAATAGATTCCCAAACACCGTCCGGGATAACCACAGGCCACGCTGGGCGTAACGGGCTCTTGAATTCCTTTAACCTTTCTTCTGCCTTTGCTCGGTCCTTCCAGGGACATTGACTCGTAAGGATCTGTATGTCTGATGAGGTTAAAGATCGAGTAACGAAAGGCGACATACGAAGAAGATGATATTGCCAAGAGAGTAAATGTCACTTTGAAGTGTGGCTTCAAACTTGAGCTTTGGATACAAATCTGGGAACAATAGCTCCGGTGCAGCCCGCAGCACTGCAGCAGAACAGGTGAACTTTGTATAGAGGAAAGCCAATTTCTCCAGCACTGAGAATGTCTGAGATAACCCGAAATCGACGAGGCGTGGTTGGTGATCGCTATCAATCAAAATATTGCCCTACAGGTGTGATAAATCAAATGAATTGTGATATTAGACGACATAACCTACAGGATGAATATCTCCGTAAACAACGCCTTCCGAGTGTACTATGGGAGGATGTCATTTACAGGGCGTTAGAGCTGGACTCTGTGAACATACGATATTTCAGTCCGGCAGCGGATCCTCGGATCTGTGATGTCAACACTGAATCGTCCTAGAATTGGGATGAAATGGTCGCCGATACTCACGAGTTCTGCACGATGGGAAACAGAAAGGGTAGTTTCATGCCGTTTGATGTACTCAAGCAGTGTCCCATTTCCCATGAACGTTGAAATGACGCATTTATAATCGGATCCGAATTCTGTTCCGCTAGCCATCCCCCAAAGAGGAACAAGATTGGGGTGATCCAATCTTCGCCAAATTCCCAACTCGTGTTTTACTTTCTACGTAAGTTGTACTGAGAATGAACAGAGTTTCCGCAACAGAACATGATGTATACGCACTTTCATGAACGTGTCCTTTTCTTTTTGATTGAGATGACGAGCCGGAGGGAAGGTGATAGCCTTGACTACCGCCTGTCAAGAGTATACTAAGTAAGCCTTGAGTAAATATTGAGTACGAATGGGTCAACCTCCATGCCATGCACATGCGACTTGCAACGATGCATAATGCTGAAAGAGCAAGGGCCAATAATACACTTTTCATCAAGCACATCTGTGATTGAATATGGTGGACTTGGATGATCCTCTTCTCGATGTGTATCTGCCGAGCTACATAAACGCATTACGCCGCAGCAGTGTGTAAGAGTCGAACAAATAATGGAGACAATAAAATACCTTGACATGATCATAGGGTCACTGAAGAATGGGTTTCCCGAGTCCGACTTGGGTGCAGTGCTTTTGAAACAAAGGGATTCGTCAGGGTGGCCACTTTCAGGGACGAGCCCAACAGCATCCCGGAAGAGTGTGATTGCTTCCTCCAGATCACTTGGATTTCGGAGGCACCTAAAACGAGTATAGAGGGAGCAAGCGAGATTGATCAGACTGCCAGGTCTGTGTGGGTTGCCACTCAAAAAAAGCTTCACAGCATCTGAAAGCCTTGAAATCCCCAACTCGAGGTCGCTGAGGTCCCGAATGGGCTCTATTGGGAGTTCCAACAGACTGAGTTGGGTTTCCGGAGTGACACATACTACGGGATTTCCATTCATAGATGTTAGATTGCTAAGACGAGAAAAATTGTCGTGGAAAAACCGAGCAAGAAATACAACACCGAGTCTGGTGAGTATCCAAGGCTTGTCAAGTTGAGCATCTGTGGTGAGCTTCACGGAGTTCTTGATCATGAAAATCGAGCTCTCGAGATCGGCGACATCACCACTCTGTACAAAGCGAACATGGAGTGCGTCACCAAGAGAGACGAGCATCCGGGATTTGTTGAGATTGCCATCAGGGGTGAGTTTTACAGCCTCCTCAGCCACCGAAATTGACCTATTCAGGTCGGCGACATCGCCAGAATGTACAAAACGCACAAGAAGTGCATCACCAAGAGAGGCGAGTATACAGGGCTTGTCAAGATGTCCGTCAGGGACACGTCTTATGGCGTCTTCGATCATGGAAATTGACTTCTCGAGGTCAGTGACCTCACCGCATTGCAGGAAACGCATACGGAGTATGTTACCATGACAGGCGAGCATCCAGGGCTTTTCATGATGGGCATCTGAAACGAGCTTGACAGCTTCCACGATCAACGAAATTGATTTTTCAACATGACCAAGGTAACCAGTCATTTCAAATTGTCCGTGCAGTGCGGCGCTGAAGTTGACCAATCGCTGTGACCTGTCGAGATGCCAATCTGGAGGCATCCGAGCAGACCGATCCAGCTCCAAAATCAACTCCTCTAGTTCGGCTACCTTGCAGGAAGTTGCCACTTGGTGCCGTTTGAGCGTCTGGACTACGAGAATTGCTGCTCGGTGATCATAGCTGCTCTCAGGGTAAATTGCCTTGATTTCAGTCACATGGCTCTTGATTTCATCCGTGTCTGATACTTTCCACTGCAACTTCTCCTGACGATATAACAGAGCCTGAGCAAGGTGCAGTAGTGTCCTGGGTCGATCAGGGTGACGGCCAGGACGCAAATCAAGTGCTTTGCGATAAAAATCAATGGCTGCATTGAGGTT
This sequence comes from Austroboletus olivaceoglutinosus, assembly GCA_038093615.1. NCBI lineage: Eukaryota > Fungi > Basidiomycota > Agaricomycetes > Boletales > Boletaceae > Austroboletus > Austroboletus olivaceoglutinosus. The sequence continues at coordinate 19,251 of JBBPSN010000332.1, read as the reverse complement.
GGTGATGTTGCCTTGAACCTGACAACATAGGAACCTTGCTGTGGCAAGGTTGAACAATGCAGCAGCATAGCATTCATGATTGGGAGGACAATTGCTTTGTGCAAGTTTGAAGTGTTGAACACATTCTTTCAGCTGTTCAATTCCTTTGCCTCTGTGATAGCAGAGAAGTGCTTTATGCCCTTTGTCTGTTCCTTCTGCAACTCCAGGGGGTAAGCAGTCCATACATTCCAACTGAGCAAGCCTCATTAATAATGGTGACATAATATACATAGCTACCATTCTCACCTTGCTGTTGCCATGACTGTAATCAGCAAGAGCATTGAGTTGCCATTCTTCATGTGTAATAAGGAGTGAAGTGGAGGGAAAGGCAGCTTCTTCTGCCTCCAAAGACAACAGAACTGTATGAGTTTTAAGCAAGGAATACCACAATACCAAAACTTATTATACAGACCAGTTGTGCTTTCACAAACAGCTAATTCACCAATACTCATTTCTAATGAATAGCAAAGCAGTTCTCCATTTCCAAGATTTGGCTCAAACTCAAAAGAGGCTACAATCCAGAACTTGATCTCAAGTGTGGAGTCCATTGGCCTGTCATTATAAGTGATAATGAATATCAAAGAAGTAAATATTTACTTACAGTACAATCTCATCATTCCACTCGATACAATTATCATGGAGTGAAAATGATTTGCATCTAGTTCTTTTCTTCATGCCATTGAATTCAATAAGGAGATAAAAGCCAACAGGCACAGGCATGCATTGCAGACGAGTGACAATATTCTCTACCCGCATGTCTAAAATAATTGTCAGTTTTATCTATTTAGTCATAAGCCATACATACATGTGATGACAAATTGTCTATTTTTACAGTGAGGGACAGAAAACATCTTGGAATTGAGGTCCAATTTGCACATGTCATTGCCTTTGCTGCAGAGCTGGACTCTATTCATTTGAACTACTCAGCCAACACTACAAACCTTAGTGAAATAAAAATACCAACACTTCTCTCCGAATATAAACCAGATCTGGAAAGCATGAGAAAATGAGTGAATATCATTTCAACAAAATACTCACTACTTGAAGCTGGATCCACCATATAGTTCATTTCCAAAAATGTCCAGAAATGTTTTTCTTCTGCCATATCCTCAGAGGATATTTCATTCTATAGAGATATTATCAGCTCGTGGATGAATAGTTTGAAGGAACCAAAACCTCTTTTTGCATTCTTATCCATTCATTGTCATGAGTAATAGCTACCTGAGCATTGGGATTCTTATAGTCCAAGTTTCAGTGTATCCAGTGACAATAATCTATTGTGCAAACCTTCTGCATTTTGTAATGGTTGATGATGTCTGATGGGTGGAAAGGCTAGGACATTGCTCAACTGTTGTCCAGTGTATAGTCATACAGGAACTCACTGGAGATAATGCTGGGAAGTGCTTGATATGTACTGCTATCTGCTTCCAGCAGAATGCCAAGATGCCAACAGAAAGCAGAAAGCTCGTCAGCCATGCCAGGAGTCCCAGGACTCTAGACCAGATACTCTTTGGGGGCTGCCACAAACTTTCGACTTGAACATCCGAACCTACTACTTCAATCTTGAAGCCTGATAAGAACACTGTCTGGTTTTCAACACAGTTTTCTCCACTGTCACGGTGATCACATCCCTGGTACCACCTATATTTTCCATCTTCATATACCAAAAGAAGTTGTCCGGAAGACGTGGCGTCGTCGAATGAGGCGAGATGCCAAGAACTCGTTTTATGGAACCCCGTAAGCAGGTAGAGGGATTTCCGCTTAGCATATCTACTCCAGCGTTCTGCGTGTGTCTTTGCTAGCTCACGGAACTCCTCCTCCTTACTGTCGTCGAGATATTTTCGTGCAGCGCCCAATGGAAGGATTAGGATCGCGCCCGATGTAGAAGACGAGGTAAATCTACAGGGGACAATTACAGCACTAGTCAGAACATTTGCGGAGGGGATCTCAAAGTATTGATATAAAACTGGTAAATACCTTCGGCCATCTTTCGAATCATCACTGGGAGAGCATTTAAATCCACGAATAATTTCTCTACCAGGAGGGAAAGCTCTGGGAGCAGATGTGAAATCGTCTGACTCGAGCTTGATCAGATCAACAAGGTTAATAAGACCAGGCTTGTCTCGGTGGAGTTCATGATCCAGGGAGAAACAGATATTGAACAGGACTTGAAATATGCCTTCGCCATCGACGTAGCCAACGTCTCCAATATGGAGGCCATTATCTAGGTGGGACGGCGGTAGGCTAGACTTCGGTTCTGGAGATCGCAAAGGGTACCCGAATGGCTGTTGTAAATTCTTTGCGTATATGCTCTGTGGAGACGCGGAGTTGGCCATTGCACTCGGAGGACGCAAGCTGAGTGTTGGGGTTCGGTTCAACGTTGGTTGCGGGAAAGGTGTGGCCCATGAGGCAGCCGCAAGGCGACTCTTTCCAAGGTGCCTGGCTGGCGCTTAGACTCGTACAAGGCGCTCAGCGCTGATACTATGTCAGAGTGCAGCAGTTCTTGAGCTGTGATGCCTTCGAACAGCAAAGTTGGTTGGCTTTACGTCGGACGAGCGGCGGATTGTACATCCGATTCAGAGTTATATCCAGCAATGTTATGCGTCGGTTGAGTTGGAGATAGTGCATGATCAGCAGGTTGGGCATCGCACGTCGAGAATCAATGCTTGCAAAGCTCGAGAAACCGAGGATCTCCTCCTGAAGCCTGGGCCCTTGTTGGCAGGCTGAGGTATGACATGTACTAGTACTACCATCACGCAGCGGGCCAGCGTCACACCTTCTTGAGACTATAACTCGTTGTCCCATCTTATTCCAGTTCATTATGATGTCTAACTCCTTGCTACGGATCCCAATGTTTCAAAAGGTATTAAATCCTCCCTATCACTAAGGCTGCTAGCGTACACCAGCCTGGCAACTTTCCGTCCGCAGCAACCTCCAAACCCTCAGCACATCCTCCATCCACAATCGAACGACCACCATATCACCCTGAGGATCCCTCGTTGTAAGCGATGAACATCTTGGACCTTCGATGGTGCACGCGACGCCCCGCCAATCCGGAGGTCGGGCAGCTGGGGCATCTTGTCTACCACGACGTCCAGAGACAGCCCGATGACGGGATTCCACCATTGCCGGATGGATAGGAGCGTAATGTCCCACACGGTCGGATAGACCACTTGCGTCCTTTCAGAGGGTGTGAACAACTACATGTGGTCTCTGTCGCTCACGTGCGACCGACTGATCACGAACTACGTGAGCGCGCACGCCGGTAGCTGGAACGTGAATCGTCATATGCCCGCGTTGCTGCTGTTCGGAATGCAGATGGCAGACCGTGAATGAATTCAACACTGGTCATCAGGCCATACAGTGCGCGAGCTGGATGAAGCAGCTCATCAGGCTCTCCTCCAACTATTTGATCGAAAATATGCGCACGTTACGGAGTCGCAAAACATCTCCTGCAAGATATCCGACTTTTGTAACCGTGGCCAAGGGTGGGTTTCCGGCTGAACCTCGGCCTTGGCCAGTGTGTATACATCTAAGAGACGTCGATTGGCTGCAATTGTCGTCATCCGAGAAGCTCAAACGGGAACGCGCACGACATACCTGCACGAAAAATGGCAAGAGATCACGGCGTGAGCCATCGCGAAACTCGCCGTCCTAAAAGGTCTTGATATGGAGTCCGGCTGGGAGATAACCATTGATGACCCTTCGAGCAGATGCAGACGGGATGCGTGTGTCTTCGAGGGGTGGGTTGGCACGGCAAGTTGTTGGCATTCTGATGTGACCGAGGCACTATGAGCATGATGGGAGAGAGACAGCAGTTTACATAACGAGAATAGTTGAACATACGGACGATGGTGGAACACGAGGCTGTAGGTTTAGCGGCACTCCAAGGTGGCGCTATGTCCTCGACTCCTCCCACGTTGAAATGCATCCGCACCACGGTTCACTTAGACAACGACAAAAAGCAGAGAAAAATGCACACGAAGGTGAGCCCCAAAAAACCAAAGCGCACACGAGTTCAACGAACCCTAGGAGACGACAGATGGATGGCGATAACGATGCCATTCAAAATGATCCAGGTCCTGTTTTTTAATCCATTTCCAAACTCATCACACGTGCCTTGTGATAGTATCAGCCGCTATACGAACATCTATTGGATGATTTGTACAAGTCACGTTCTCCTGGGTCTGAAATCTTATGGTTTGGTCGATACAAGGGTCTCCGTATCGATCAAGTATATCAGCAGAAGAATTATGTCCGCTGGTGTTTTGATCCCCAGAGAAAGGAAGCCGGATGGGTATATCGATTTCTGTTTTCCGTGACCATGTGCTTCATTGTTCTCTTTTTTTCATCCAGCTTTTGCGGTTTAAAGATCTCGTCCACCGTCTCGAAGAGTGGTGACTGGTGCACCCCAAGCGCAGCGGCCCTCGCCAGCGAAGGAAAGCACCCTTCGTTCAAAATCCGGTTGGTGAGGCGATCGGACCATGGGACGATTCGCCAGGCTCGGCGGGCGAAGGCGAGTATGAAACGGACTTGTTTGTAGAGTCGGACAGCAAAGAAATTATGGAGGAAGACGCAGACAATGATGTCGTAGGGGATTCCGATGGGTCCACAAGCTCGAGCGTCCAGATGACGCCCACCGCAAGGCACACGCACAAGCGAGTGCGAAGACGGGTGATCTCGTCGGATGAGGCAGACTCGGAGGAATTCGAAGATGACGTCTCCGTTAAGCAACTTGGTAAACGATACAGGTTACAACCCGAGAGTGAGGAAGAAGTCGAGGCCTCGAGATAATTTTTCGAGGCAAAGTACAACTGCTGATTTCAACTTCGTCGTCTTGTACGATTTTGTCGCATTTATGATGATATTGCATTGCCGACAATCGCGTTCGATGTCTGGTTCAGCGTGATCATACTAACTAGTTAAGTTATGAGCGTCGCGCCAACTGAATCCAGTGACGCACACCTCCAAACTCTCAAAGGACGCTCGCCAACTTTGCAATCATGCAAGTCCCCGGAACGCTACTTCTCATGCTCGACATTTGACTTGGACAACGCTCAGCGCTCAGCACTCTTCCTCGACAAGCCTCACCAATATGACGAGCTCAGACTTTGAAGATACTGGACACGTCCTTGCACACCACAGGACTCGTTGCCATTTCAGCTCGCTGGCGGACTATGGTATCGGTCCCACCTAACGTCCTTCAAGGTCACTGGAGGCAAGGGAATCTACGTGATTCTTATAAATAAGTTCAGATATCGCATGGTAGTAAGACAACGATGCAAAAGCTGTGATCACTTTTCGACTGGAAGTAGTCTGAACTAGTCACGTCTCATGAGATAATCCATTTGGCTATTGGCACTGTTGTTTGATCTTCTCCGCCTGTTCCTTGGTAAGCCTATAGTGCTGCATAAGACCTTTCATAACTTGACCCTCCGGGTTTTTGAATCGCCTGAAAAATCTACTACTAAACGAGGCGCCCTGTAAAGGCCGAGAGACTTGGACACAATTCTCCATCATAGTTTGAATGGATAAGCTAGACTCTGTTAGTTTTTGATCCAGTTCGTGGCCGTCCGGATCGTACGTTGCGAGAGGCGGGACACATACACGGCCAATAACATCTCTGCCTAAGGTCCCGAGAAGCTTATTTCCGTCCGCTTCCCACCAATTCTCCGCAGGATGTTGTGATTTAAAATGAGTGATGACGATGGCGACGGGAGATTTCCCCTTGCAAAGGATATTTTTGAATAATTTGTAACCAGCCAACTCTTTTTTGGTGACGTCGCCGAATCTCTTGCAAAAGACGAGTAGGTCGGCGATGGCACCTTCTCCAGACAAGCTGCGAATCAGCTGACAGGCATTCTCCAAAACTTCCATGACCACATCGTTATCGCTGGGACCCATGGTATCGCAGATGCCAATCCTGCAGAAACGGGAGCCCAATGTAACGGTTCTTTTCCATGGACTACTAGTCCCCAGCACCGGGCCTCCTGTGATAAGATCCATCACCGAGGTTATTTCGGCCCCTGACTCTCCGAAAAAGACAATGTTGAACGGGCGTAGTGGGTTCTTGAACTTCTCTACTAGGGTATTGGCCGCAGTTTCCTGCAGTCCGCAATGGGCAACGAGGTCGGCAGAGGCTGTCATATAAGACGAGAAGTCGGGACGAAGGGGAATCGGGACGAAAGCTGTGGAGTGTGTCTGCAGCAGCTCTTCCAGTACATTCTTTATAGACTGATCACCGATAGTTGAATTTGTGCCAGTGATGCAAGCATGTGGAACAGAGTCGACGGGGATTCTGGTTTGTTCGATGATATCCTTTTTATTGCGTTCCCACCACTCTTCTCCGGATATACTTGTGTCGAATTGGGTGATGACAAGTGCTATTGGAGCACGACCGCCGTAGAAGAAATGATTGATGAACCAATAGAGACGTCCAATAAAAGGGGAGATTGCGTCCTTGTCAACGCAGAGAAGAATAAGGTTGGCGCAACTAGGAAGGTTTCGCAGGACAGCATGTGCGTGCTCGTAAGGTAAAAGGTCGGAAGCGGATCCCTCATGTGCAAGGGTGAAACCCATCGTATCCAACAATCGAAATTGCCTTTTGTTGATGAAAACCCGGTACGATCTGGATTTCTCTGTACGAAGTGTTTGATCTGAAGATACCGGTGCAACTGGCTTCCCAGAAAGAATTATTATGACCGGACCCTTCTCGGACCCAAGTTTACCGATAAGCACGACGTTGATCTCAGATGCAGGACTGTGGCCAGACGTAAGGATTTGGCAAGCAAATAAAACATCGACCTACTTCGGTGACAATAATTCCTTCAAATTATTTGTACAAAATGACAATACGTCTTGGGCTGATGGGCGACCTCTTGGATCGTTCGGGGACCAGCATTGCTGAATGAAGTTCCAAATATCGTCCGGGATAACCACAGGCCATACTGGACGTAATGGGTTCTTGAATTCCTTTGACCTGTCATCGGCCTCCACTCTGTTCTTCCAAGGATATTGACCTGAAAGGATCTACATGCCCAATCGAAGAGATGAGGATCAGAGTTGACTAATAACCTAAAACGACATACATAGAAGATGACACTCCCAAGCGAGTAGATATCGCTTTGAAGCGTGGCTCGAAACTCGAGGTCTTTGTACAAATCTGGGTAGACTAGTTCAGGCGCAGCCCATAGCACTGCGCCGGCGCGAGTGGATCTTGTATAGAGATAAGCCAATTGTTCCGGCATTAAGCAGAAGGTCTGAGACAGCCCAAAATCAGTGAGGCGTAGTTGAGAACTGCCATCAATCATAATATTGGCCTACATATATGACAAATCAAATGAGTGAATGAGATAATTAGACGATATAACCTACGGGATGAAAATCTCCGTGAACAACACCTTCTGAGTGTACTAATTAGGGAGGGTGTCATATATGGGCTGTTATTATAACTGGATTCTGCGAACATACGATATTCCAGTCCAGCAGTTGCTCCTTTGATCTGTGACATCGACAGTGAGTCGACACTGGCACAAAATGATTGTTGATCCTCACGAGTTCCATGCGATCGGAAACAGAAAGGGTCGTCGCATGCCGTTTGACATAATCATACAGTGTCCCGTTTTCCATGAACGTCGAAACGATGCATTTATAGTCGGATCCGAAATCTTTTCCGGAAGCGATCCCCAGAAAAGGAACAATATTGGGGTGATCCAATCTTCGCCATATTCCCAGCTCGCGGTTTACTTTCTATATAAGTTGCACTGAAGATGAACAGTGATTCCACAGCAGAACGTTGATATATACGCACTCGCACTCGCTCGTCCTTTTCTTTTTGATCAAAGTCCTCAAAGAAGGCAATTGCCTTGACTACAACCTGCTCAGGGTGTTTTGGTGAAGTCTTAACTATGGCCTGTTCAGAAGTATAAGTAAAGCCTTAGCAAACGCATAGTGCAAATGTGCCAACCTCCACACTATGTCCTTGCAACTTGCAACGATACACGACGCTGAAGGAACCTTTGCCGACAATGCGCTTATCATCGAGCATATGCGTGAGGTCTGGTGGAGTCGGATGATCCTCTCCTAGATGTGTATCTGTCGAGCTGCGTAAACGCCGCGGCGCTGATGCGTCAGAGTCGAATAAATAACGGGGACAATAGAATACCTCAATGGCATAGGGTCACTGAAGAAAGGGTGTTTCGGTTCGAGTGTGCTGGACATCAACTACTGTTGTAGAAGCGAGTTTTGACGGGACTGGGGCACGACTTGGTACCACATTGATGACAGCAAGGTCACGTTTGTGACATGGGGACATGAGAGACTTTAAAACAAACACCATGACAGCTACAGGAAGTCTAACCAAGGTGTTATTGGATAACGTACCTTGTCCCCATTTTCGGATGTACACGGCGTTGGTGCTACGAGGGATTGCGCAAGCTGTGACATGAGGTACGCTAGAATAGGTCTAGAGGCGCGATAGGGTCACATGTCGTTTCATAGCATTCAAGGAAAAAATCTATAGCAGTGTTAAGTAGGGACCAAGCTCGAATCGACTTCGCTGTACTTACGTCTCGATAATGCTGTAGTACTAGTGCGTCCACTTCCCAAGCTCGAAGTAATCTTTGAAGTCAGTCGGGTTACATTCACACATTGATCCCCTTGACTCACAGAGTTTACATAGATCTTGCGGGGGCGCTACGTCGACTTATATGGATACTTACGAACATATCCTACGGGCTACGGCACAGGTGAAACCTTCAGACATGAGCGTCAAAGTAGAGCAAATAGCAATTAAGACAGCACTTCATACTTCATAGGTAGAAAGAGCATCATGGTGCACTTAAAATAGCGAAGCTTAGCTCGGGATGTCGGCGGTGGAAGCAGGGGGTTGAGTTAGGCAGTGCGGAGCTGGCTGAGCATATTATTATCATGCCTTTGGGTCGAAAAGAGTCGCGGCAGGCGCCGACCGGAGTTAAGGAAGGTTCAAGGGTGCAGGTCTGACCTCAAGATCGCGTTGACCTTGCGTTGGTCTTATGGCATAATGCGGTGAGCCCCGAGACCGCGCTGGAATTAATTATGCAGATAGTAGGCTCACGCCAAGATATCACGTCATACAGTCCGCAACCGCAAGCCCCTCGCGCCCGCCCACCGCTCCCAGCCTCGACCGCGTTCCCCTCTCCGGCACCTCTTCGGCATCCTGGGCCTCAAGCTCACGATGCTTGTCAGGGGCTCTTGCGGCGGTTCCCTGCGAGGTGGTGCCGCCCTCGCAACTCACGCCTCCCTGACAGGTTTCGTTGCTCGGGGCCGGTAAGCGCTGCGCGCTTTCGCATATCATCTCCCGCACTGTGCATCATTCGTGTCGTATTCACTGTCACTACCCCGTCCTAGTGCCCACCGCTCGTAGTGATGGCATCGCGAAGTTTGATATCCTCGAGATACATAAGTACTACTAGTAGGAAAACCAACACAATGTCAACCGAGGAAAGAAAGCTTAGTTTCAGCTTTGAAACATCATGAATACCAATACTAGTCTCCCTCTCCCATGTGCGTGTCAACCATTGTATAATTGGATGACTCTCTCGGCCTGCTCTTTCTTCATCCCGTAGCGACTCATGAGGTTTTTGACGGTCGTCCTTCGGCAGATTGTGTATCTCCCTGTCATTGCTTGCACTCCTTCCCTCAAAAAGCCAGAGTTACGAGAAGTGACACAATCCTCGAGCATAGATTCGATGCGAAACCTAGATGCTACCAGGGTTTTGTTGAATTCGACGCCATTCAGATCGAGGTTCTCCAGCTGCGGGATATAGGAATAACCAATCACATCACCGCCCATGGACTTCACGAGGTCTTTGAGTTCTTTCTTCCACCATTCCTCCACTGAAGCCGGCGGTTCAACGTGAGTGAAGACGACAGCGATTGGAGATTTTCCCTTGCAAATTATTTCATCAAATAACTTGAAAGGGTCCCATTCTTCCGGGCTAGACGTCCCATATCTCTTGCAAAACACCAGCAGATCAACACCGCCCTCGCTAGACAAGTCGCAAATGAGCCGATAGGCGTCCTCTAAAATTCCGATGTAGACATCGCGATCGACGTGGATTTCGTTGGTGCCTACCGCATCCCAGATACGGAACTGTTGCATTCCCGTGCTGACCCTGTAAGAATAGGAACCAGATGCAATGGTTTCCGCCCCTGGGCTGGTCTCCCCGATTGGATGCCCGGCAATGAGATTGATCGTCGAGCTTATTCCAGTCTTGGTGTCTCCGAAAAAGACAACGTTGAACGGGCGTAGTGGTCTCTTGAACTTCTCTACTAGTCCCATGGCCTCGGAATCGGTCAGTTTACAGTGGGAAATGAGGTCGGAAGATGCTTGAGATGAAAGCTCAAGACGGAGGGGAATTGGGGTGACGACAGTGCCATAAGTCCGCAACAGTTCTTTGAGTGAATGCTTGGACTGATGACATCCAGCTGGATCAGTAGTGACGCATGCGTGTGGAATAGATTCGACGGGGATGGTCGTTCGTTCGGCAATATCACATTTGTTTCGTTCCCACCACTCTTCGTCCGGAGCGTCAAGGTGAGTCACCACGAAGGCTATCGGGGCACGACCACCGTAAAAGAATTCGTTGATCAACCAATAGAGATGGTGGAGTGAAGGAGGGATAGTGTCCTTGTCCGCACAGAGAAGGATCAGGTTAACACCATCAGGGAGGCTTCGCAGGACAGCATGCGCATGCTCATAAGGCAAAAGATGACTGATGGGACCAATGGGCGGAAGAAAGAATCCCATGGTATCCCACAATCGAAAATCAATTCCATCGATGGAAACCCTGTATGATCTGGGACGCTCGGTGCAAGGCTCCACGCCCGAGGATACCTGAGCAATTTCTTCCCCAGAGAGAAGATTGATGATCGAGCTTTTCCCAGACCCAAGAACACCAAATAGCACGACATTCACATCGGATATAATACTATTCTCGGTCGTCAGAAACCAGAAAATGAACGACACATCAACCTACTTTGGCTGCAACAACTGCTCGAGTCTATCTGTGCAAAACGACAATGCTTCCTGGGCCGATGGCCGACTTCCCGGATCCCGCGGGGACCAACATCGCTCAATGAACTCCCATACACCGTCCGGCATATTCACAGGCCACGACGGGCGTAATGGATTCTGAAATTTCTTTAATCTATTTTCGGCCTCTGCTCTGTCTCGCCAAGGATACTGGCCTGAGAGGACCTGCATGTCCAATTGAGAAGAGAGGGATGAAAATCAAAGATGACATACGTAGACAATGATACTACCCAGAGAATATATGTCGCTGTGAAACATGGCTTCAGGCTTCATCTTCGGGTACAAATCTGGATACAGTAGTTCCGGCGCAATCCACAACGGTCTCTTGGGACGAATGGCATCGGTCCAGAGGTGAGATAATTGATCCTGTATCGGACACAGTGACACAGAGAATCCGAAGTCGATGAGGCGTGTGTTCAGGTCATCGTCAATCAAAATGTTACCCTACAGATATGATAAGTATGGCATGCCGGAATCACAATTAGACGATGCGACAAACAGGATGAACATTCCCATGAACAATGTCCTGTGAATGTACTGTGGGAGGATTTCATAAATGACGGCAATAGTTAAAGATGGTATACATACGATATTCCAGCCCAGCGACTAATCCTTTGATCTGCAGGACAACCAGTCATATACAACAGGAAAAAGATTGCAGATACTCACTAGTCGGATACGATGAGGAGGTGAGAGCTCAACTCCATGCTGTTTTACATACTCTGTGAGTGTTCCATTTTTCATCCACGTCGAAACAATGCAACGATAATCGGATCCGAAGACTTTGTCACATGTTATCCCCAGAAGTGGGACAATGTTTGGGTGCTTTAACATTCCCCATCTTCGAAACTCACGCGTAGCTTTCTACATAGACACAGAAGGTCAGCAAAATGTATGGCTAATAGATTGTCGTCAGCTTACTCGCATGAAGTCGTCTTTTTCGGCTGTGTCGAATCCAGGAGGGAAAGTAGTGGCCCTAACTGCGACCTAAACACAGGGAGGGTGAAATCTTGAGCGATGTTCTAGTACAAGCACACTGACCTCTGTATCTCCATACAGGGAACGATACACGACACTGAAGGAGCCAGTTGCAGCAATTCGAACCAGTTTGATCATCCCGGTGAGGTCGGAGACATCTGAATCAACTTTTGTATGGGGACCTGTCGAGCTGAAAAAGTGCAGGTCAGCCTAGTAAAGCAAGTAGCAAAGACGATAGCATACCTCACTGTGGACATTTTAAGATGGTATCACAGCGAAAGGTGGAATAGTTTTAGTTATGTAAGTGGCGAGGTTTTTTTTTTTTGAGAGGCACAAGCATCTGCAAAGCAGCTTCGGGTAGAACAACCGATCTTTGGCTTACGATCGTCCGGGAAAGATTCTGATTGGTGGTTCAGACGATGTGAGGTGATATTTTTGCCAAATGGGATGAAATTTTCATGCTAAACCAAAATAGTAAACCAAGAGTGCTCCAAAACCGCTCGGTTAACCCGGTTCCAAATGTAGATGAAGTCATCTACAGTTTAAGCGAATCATTCTGGCACCATAATGGTGTCGCATTTGGTTAGTCTGTAAAAGTGTCGCTTGAGCTTCACGAGAACTTACCTGAGTCAACGAAATGGGTAATAGTACTAGGCACTGCCCACCTTGTCTGCTTACTCGAGCTCGGATAGATTGAAAACCAATGGATCATTTCGTAATACGACGCTATCTACTCTACGAGACCCATTTCTTCGCCACGAGCGATGAACGTAACTAAAAGTTACGTCGCTTGTTAAGCGTTCATTTCGATGGTTTGCAGATGAAGGCGCGCTGTATTTTTTTATTTGTCTAACCAACAATGCTTGCGAAACTTGAGAAATCGAGGATGTCCTGCTAAAGCCTGGGCCCTTGTTGGCAGGCTGAGGTATGACATGTAGTACATCATGTAGCGGGCCAGCGCCACACCTTCATCTTAGACTTGAGACTATAGCTCGTTGCCCCATCTTATTCCAGTTCATTACGATGTCTAATTCCTTGCTACGGATCCCAATGTTTCAAAAGGTATTAAACCCTCCCTATCACTGTTGTAGTAGGACCTTGCTAGCGTACACCAGCCTGGCCACTTTCCGTCCGCAGCAACCCCCAAAGCCTCAGCACATCCTCCGTCTACAATCGAACGACCACCTGTATCACCCTGAGGAGCCCTCGTTGTAAGCGATGGACATCTTGGACCTTCGATAGTGCCGCGACGCCCCCGCCAATCCGGAGGTCGGACAGCTGGGGCATCTTGTCTACCACGACGTCCAAAGACAGCCCAATGACGAGATTCTACCACTGCCGGATGGATAGGAGCGTAGCGTCCCGCGCGGTCAGATAGACTACTTTCAGAGGGTGTGAACAACGAGCGACCGACTGATCACGAACTACGTGAGCGCGCACGCCGGTAGCTGGAACGGGAATCGCCATATGCCCGCGTTGCTGCTGTCTGGGATGCAGATGGCGGACCGTGAATGAATTCAACACTGGTCATCAGGCCATACAGTGCGCGAGCTGGACGAGGCAACTCATCAGGCTCTCCTCCAACTATCTGATCGGAAATATGCGCACGTTGCAGAGTCCACAGAACATCTCCTGCCAGTTATCCGACTTTTGTAAGCGTGGCCAAGGGTGAGTTTCCGGCTGAGCCTCGGCCTTGACCAGTGTGTACACATCTAAGAGATGTCGATTGGCTGCAATTGTCGTCATCCGAGAAGCTCAAACGGGAACGCGCACGACATACCTGCACGAAAAATGGCAAGAGATCACGGCGTGAGCCATCGCGAAACTCGCCGTCCTAAAAGGTCTTGATATGGAGTCCAGCTGGGAGATAACCATTGATGACCCTTCGAGCAGATGCAGACGGGATGCGTGTGTCTTCGAGGGGTGGGTTGGCACGGCAAGTTGTTGGCATTCTGATGCTGACTGAGGCACTGTGAGCATGATGGGAGAGAGACAGCAGTTTACATAACGAGAATGGTTGAACATACGGACGATGGTGGAACACGAGGCTGTAGGTTTAGCGGCGCTCCAAGGTGGCGCTATGTCCTCGACTCCTCCCACGTTGAAATGCATCCGCACCACGGTTCACTTAGACAACGACAAAAAGCAGAGAAAAATGCACACGAAGGTGAGCCCCAAAAACCAAAGCGCACGCGAGTTCAACGAACCCTAGGAGACGACAGATGGATGGCGATAACGATGCCATTCAAACGCGGCAACATAGTTCCCGTCTGATCGTCTGGCGAGCATTTGTACAAAGAGCTAGGTGTACAAATGCTCTCGCATCATTTTCACGCCCAGATATTCAAACATGCCGCCTTTCCCCCGCCTGAACCCGCCTTCGTCCAAATCGCTTGCGACCACCTTTGTATGCACAGTCTCGACTTCAAGCGGCGCTCCGTCTCCCACATACAGAGCTTGCCCTTCCCCCGTTCCAAGGCGCCGACATCGATGTGTACTTTACTGTATTGGCCACTGTTCTGCCGACCTTTGGTTGTCCTTGGCCGAAACGGCATTGGGACCTTGTGAGGCCGAAGAAAGACCTTCCGCATGGGACGCTCGACATCACCATCCGGAACCGCATTTCCTTGATCCTCCTCCGTCTCTCCCGGATGGGGCACCCACTTTTTCATTCTAGGGGGTATAGTTTGACGTATCTATGCCCTTGGTGATCACCCCGACGAGTTGTGCAACCATATCGTCAAGAACCTCACCCGGCGTGCGTGCAGTGAAAGCCGCAACCACCGTATCACCTGCAAGATCATCCACATTTTCCTGTCCATCTTTACACCCCCATGTTTGCCCTACTCCCCACGCTACTTCGATTGGTCGTCCCCCCACCAGAACGACCCGCTTGTCCGTGACAACGTTTCACGATATCCAAATCTCACCGGGTGGAACTACCCTTGGATGCAATGGTATTTCACAACAAGACAGTGCCGACACACCTCTTCCTCTTTTTGGGTCGCTTTGGTATCTGCTGTGTTGGTCCCTTGTTTGGAAGAGGGCATATGATTTCGGTGATACCGCCAAACATTCCTGAGACACAAAGTCAGCGCACTTGTCCCACAATCTTACATGTCCTTCCACGTTGCCATCCGTGTCATCCCCGCCGCCTTCCAGCAACTCGAGTATGACACTAGATCCTGGGTCCCGGTCATCTCTCGGCAACTTTTCGCACTATATGCGATATAGCTATCATGCGGAGCATGTCGCGTGTCACAGGATTTGTGCACTTTGGTACGTCCGTATGTCCCATACAGACTCGCCTCAGTTGGTTGACCCGCCCTCAAGGCCTCAAGCTTCAAGATCCAGACAGCAACTAACTCTGGATTCTCCGCCATCCGACCCCACTACACATGCGATTCGTGCGCTCACTTCCTACGTGATGTACGCGCCTTCTTCGCGTACCGTCGCAGACCGCAAAACGCACACGGCGATCCCTGCGTACATTCTCTTGCAGCCAGCTATGGACCCGCCAATGGTCGGTAACGTCACGTCTAGTGCTCCGTTCTGATAAATTCCCGTGGTCCGTCGTCCTGGGACCCTCCACTTCCACCCCTACGTATCCAAGTCCTGTATGAGCATTACGAACGTGGTCCTATCACCTGCATGAGGCGCTCCAGACGCAAGTGAACACACCGGGTGGGAGGTGCTCGGCTATGGGAGTCGCGCGCAGTGCAGGATCACTACATACGAGGACGGTGCACCAAGATAGGGGGTGGATAACGGGGTCGGCCGCCTGGATTGGTTGCACCGCAAGGCAACGCTGGTGGACATCGAAGTCAAGAAGCGTGGTGACGGCTGCTATGCGGGCCGTTTTTACAAAATCATGATTCGACGATTCTTTATTTGCATACTCGTCTTCGTGCCTGGGATTCTCGTGCGTATCTTACTTGGTACCTGAGCTACTGTCTCTTTGAAAGATTGATATGTAATTCTGGCTCAGCGGCGCATCTGGGGTTCGTATACGTGTGCCTGTTGTCTTTGTTTTCCTCTGCCCCTCCTAGTTGCTTTATGTCCCTCCTCTTATCAATTGGCGGCAGCAGATGTCGATGAACGATGGTGTAATTTATTCGTTGTCATCCTTGGACTGTTCCCGAATGGCACTCGATAACGCCACTGGCTGGTCCTTTGAAGTCTTGGGATCGTTTTCGAGGTGTGTCACTTCGTCGCTGCGGGTGTGGTTGCCATTCACAAGCACTTCAGTCACAGTTCCGGTCCGACGTCAATGACAGATCGGCAAAGCATCTGACCTCAGCTACTAGAAACCGCCCATGAATCCAACAGGGGTCGTTCGGGGGAGAAATAATCTCCTGTGGTCAAAAAAAAAAGTTAGTAACATGCTTTGGCAACAGGAAAGTGTTGCAAAGAACACGTATGGGTTCCGGACTCGACGTCGATTCGGACGCAAATACCGAGATCATGTGGTGACGAAATGAAACATGTTCTCTGTTGACAATGTTCCTCTCCGAGAGGCTTTCGCTTTTGTTTTCCAGGGTTCGACGCATAGGGAATCGGCAAGGGATTGTGCTCCCACAGGCCAAATCACCGCACTTTTATTGTGAGGTCCTGCAGTTTCTTGCACCTTCCCGTCGTTGGTACTGATGTTGACTCAACCTCAGGCTCGTGTTTGGTCCAAGACCTGCGCATCATTTACTTAATAGGAGGGGTATCCGATGGCTCCGATACGTATCATGTATGTCACGAGCTCAGAGAAGCCATACGTGAGTTATTTTCGGCGAATCGAGATAGTGGATCGATGACGAGCAGCGAAACTGCAGTTCGGCGGACCTGCTCCAGGGCAGTGAAATAGGAGTCCATGAGTGTAGTCCTATTCGGTGGCACTCACTCCTCGAACAGTAGCTCAAGTTCGAGTGGTCGCTGAGTTGAGATCGTCGAATAGGACTCGCCCTATGATATCTGCCCCACATGAATTCTTATGCTGTACTGTTATTTCCCTTCGACCTGGGGATCGCAAATGGGTCGTATCACCTGCATGTAACACGGGAAGAAATACATACAATTACATACTGGGTGTTGCCAGCGGTCAGCCGGAAATCTAATGGTAAGTAGGTGGCTACTAACACCGAGTCATTATGACTTGAAACCCGGTTCCGATGAATTACGTTATTGAACTGAAGTATAAAAGGGGCATGAGTAATCTCACACTGACGCGTCGTACCATTCTCTTTGCCTTATGTCTCCAAATCATTCAAGACACCAGAGTCGTTCCTCCATGGAGTTGCTGGATGAGGATCCAGGTGCCTATCCAATTCCATTCAGGACTGCGCAAGTGGAATTGGGCAGTCGTCTGGACTCCATCTCGCCCACTCTCCGGTATTGGGCCGTTGATGAGGAACGAGCAGATGCACCTTGGGTAAGGATAAATTGTCCTCTTGACGTGTACTCCGCACTCACGTACCGAAAAGCATGATGAAATGGTAACAGCCAACAATTGTTATGAAGAATATCTCAGCACGAGGCCTCCGGAAGAATACCCGGTTCCCTTTCGCCAAGGAGAGCGATTAGGTGAAATTAATGATGGCCTGAGGTACTGGGGTATTCGCCCTGAGAATTCTTCGCGCCCATGGGTACGTGTCTGTTCATGTAGCTGCTCTGGAGTATAGCATTTATACTCGTATGTATGCGAGCAGTACCCTTTCATTGTACGAGCAATTGCTCGGTATGAGCAACACCTCGCTGCAACCCGAAGCCCCGGTAGATTCCCTTTCCCTGGGAAAGTCGAAACCCAGTATGCAGGCAAGCCTTTAGAGGACGTTCCGCAAGTAACGGTATGGTGGGCGCTGCGTTCCTCTAACCGTGGTCAAGGATGGGTGAGTGATTCAGGTCCTGTTTTTTAATCCGTTTCCAAACTCATCAAATGTGCCTTGTGACAGTATCAGCCGCTGTACGATGCTAACAAACATCTATTGGATGACTTGTACAAGTCACGTTCTCCTGGGTCTGAAATCTTATGGTTTGGTCGATACAAGGGTCTCCGTCTCGATCAAGTATATCAGCGGAAGAATTATATCCGCTGGTGTTTTGATCCCCAGAGAAAGGAAGCCGGATGGGTATATCGTTTTCTGTTTTCCGTGGCCATGTGCTTCATTGTTCTCTTTTTTTCATCCAGCTTTTGCGGTTTAAAGATCTCGTCCACCGTCTCGAAGAGTGGCGACTGGTGCACCCCGAGCGCAGCGGCCCTCGCCAGCGAAGGAAAGCACCCTTCGTTCAAAATCCAGTTGGTGAGGCGATCGGACCTTGGGACGATTCGCCAGGCTCGGCGGGCGACAGTGAGTATGAAACGGACTCGTTTGTAGAGTCGGACAGCAAAGAAATCGTGGAAGAGGAAGACACAGACGATGATGTCGTAGGGGATTCCGATGGGTCCACAAGCTCGAGCGTCGAGATGACGCCCACCGCAAGGCACACGCGCAAGCGAGCGCGAAGACGGGTGATCTCATCGGATGAGGAAGACTCAGAGTCGGAATTCGGAGATGACGTCTTCGTTAAGCAACTTGGTAAACGATATAGGTTACAACCCGAGAGTGAGGAAGAAGTCGACACCTCGAGATAATTTTTCGAGACAAAGTACTACTGCTGATTTCAACTTCGTCATCTTGTATGATTCTGTCCTATTTATGATGATATTGCATTGCCGACAATCACGTCCGATGACTGGTTCAGCGTGATCGTACTAACTAGTTAGGTTATGAGCGTCGCGCCATTGAATCCACGATCACTGATTACGCAAACGGTTTCAGTTGTGGATATCTCCATCTGATTCACTGTTTTGCAGATGTTCACGCTGCACATCGTCTAGACTCTCAAAGGACGCTCGCCAATTCAATCACGCAAGTCCCCGGAACGCTACTTCTCATGCTCGACCTTTGACTTGGACAACACTTAGCTCTTTCTCGACAAGCCTCACCAATACGACGAGCTCAGGCTTTGAAGATTCTGGGCACGTCCTTGCACACCACAGGACTCATTGCTATTTCAGCTCGCTGGCGGACTGTGGTATCGGTCCCACCTAACATCCTTCAAGGTTACTGGAGGCAAGGGAATCTAGTACGTGATTCTTCTAAATACACGATTCAACAAAGCTGGAAATACAA
>JBBPSN010000331.1:6644-19833 GCA_038093615.1 Austroboletus olivaceoglutinosus | reverse complement strand
ACGACGAGGACGATGGGGAGTCGGGAGAACAAGGCGGCGAGGGGATTTGTGACCGCGAGCGTGCGCTGGAAGGAACAGAGGAGGAAAACCACAAATAGCAGACCATCTCACACGTCTTTTCTGCGACGAAGCTCGCGGGCCGCTTGAGGGAGATATCGAACCAGTCGATAACATGGGACGCGTCGCGTGACGACATGGGGTGCTGGAAGGACTGCTCGCACACGTCGTCATCATGGGTTCCCGGGGAGTACTGGTGGGTCGGGCGGGGGAGGGATCTGGACCAGTGGGACGCGTCGCGGGACCGCGGGGGCGTGACTGGTGTGGAGGGGGAGAACGCGAGATGGGACGCGACGCGGGTGGAAGACGTGCCGGGGTGCATGGTGGAGAGCTGGCGATCGAAGTGGGCTATCGGGGGCAGGGAAGTCACGCGCGAGTGGGGCTGGGGGAGGAGCCTCGGGAGGGCGGCTGACATGGGGGGCGTGGGGAGAGGAGCGTATTTTGGATGTCGTGACCAGGAGGCGAGGAGGTCTGCGGGGAGGGAGGGGAGGGATGAGCGGGACTGGCAAAAGGCAGACGGGGTTGGTGGGAGAGACGGAGGAGTGTAGAGAGCCATGGCAGACTCGCTGGACGCAGGGGGGGACGGTGAGTGGAGGACGGCATGATCATTTTATAAAAAAGGAGGTGTCTGAAAGGATTTGAAGGAGTAAAAATTGCGGACGTGGATGCATTCTCCGCTTAGAGACCAAAAAAAAAAAAAAAAAAAAGGTATACAGGGGATGTGCGCGTCGATGGCTATTGCAAGTCTCGTGCTACAGCAGCGCCTCCGACCCGCTTCCTACGCGCAACTGCTTGCGCACTTAGCAGATCTTTGACATTTTTCTGAGATTGACTTGCCCGTCAGCATTTCGTTTGATTTTACCAAATCGTCCTTCAAATCCCCCCTCTAAATCATCTTCGGCACCTTCGGCACAGGGGACTTTCCAGGGATTCCCCATAGCCTTTCCCTTATCCTCCTTCCTATCTGGGCATTGCTAACCCTAATTCGCCACGTGACCTCCCTCCGCTTCCACTGGACCAGGCAACTCGACCGTGGTGGAAGGCGACGCTACCACATGTCTTCCTTTCTAAAGCTTGTCCTCCCCTAAATCAGCCATTCAATTTCCTCTACAATCTCGACACAATTTCCCGCGTCCTTCCTAATTGTCCTTTTTCCTCTTTCTTTATTTTCAAAATATATCCGAGACGATCCGGTTGCTGCTACCCTCTTGTTCCAAATCACTGTTGATATTATTCTGACAGTCCGACGTCCTCGCTCAAATTTTATTCATATACCTCATTGGCTGCGGTGCCTCGGCGGTATTCCCTGTCTCGAATAATTTTATTATTGTATTATTTAATCCAACTATTTTGGTCCTAGCCCTAATCCAGAATGAATGGGCGGAGTGACCAACGCGTGACGGGACGCGTCCTTTTTTCTGACGCGCGTCCAGAACCTTCACAGAGATCATTCATGCGATGTGATCACACACCACTACCGATACCGGCTCGTACTGTTCGGTGACACTTGCCTTTTCCGCTCCCATACGAAAGGGAGCCCATTGTCTCATGCGGCTGTTCCTCAGCTTCTTCGTCCGGCCACCCCGGTTTATTTGCAACACCCGAGCGCATGCCTTTCTCGTCCCGCGCCCGCCCGCGCACATCTTTATTTCCGCGCTCTCTTATCATTGGGCTGTGGCTCCTTCATCCTCCCCATCCTTTGTCCGAGCTCACACGTAAACACCGATACTCATCGCTCCTAACCTCCCTTCTGCTAATATCAGACCACATCTTGTTTTAGCCCCGTCTTCGGTAGTTGTATTAGTTTAGGAGCATTTCTATACCATCACAGCAACGGCATTGTCCCTCGGCCCAGACACCGTCCTGCCAGCTGCGCATCCCATCCTGTCAGCTTATTCTCTGATCTCCCACTCGCATGGCAGTCGCGCCACATAGCACTGTCTCATAATGACACATCCATCTCTCAATGTCTCGTGTGAGGTCCGTAGAGCAATGATTATCCGTTCGTTCTCCGTCATTCGTTCAATGTCTGACCCTGTCTCAAAGCCATCGGCTCTTGTCCCTTGGAACCACCGGGCCGCGTGTGGGGAGACATGACGTATTGTCCACAGATCGATCCCTTGCCTTTTCTGTTCCCTGTTGCGGGTGAATTCGAGGGTGATCCGTGCGATCCTTGCCACTGCTCCCTTGCCAAGTTCCGGCTAGCGAAGTTTGTGCTTTCAAATTTCAGGCTCGGGCGATACCGCTCTGCGTTTTCTCGCACGCGTGTGTTGGCAACTCTGGTGCCTCCATTAGCGCGTGCATGCCTATCCCGTAACCCAATTGCCCTTGCTGTTGTGACCGCAACCCACTGCCGCCGCCGCATCACCATAGCCGCATCCGCGATGAGATGTCTGGCACTCCACGTCTCTCTGAGATTGAATCTCATGCTTCGAGACCCGCAAATCTAAAATTGCCGTCTTTTTCGTATTGTATTGATCTTTCCATCAAAGACGCTACCCCTCATTCGTCCCATGGCCACGATGCGGCCTTGACATCCCGCCTGACCGATGACGATCTTTGTTCCACTTGGCCGAATGGAAACGAACCACGGTGACGCGGTAAGCAGGTTTAGTAACTTGTCGGTGTCTTTAATTTCGTAGCTTGTCAGGCCCCCTCCATACTACTCGTTTCACGTCTTGAGTGACCCTCTCTAACAGAACCTACTTGCCGGATCACGTGATGCTGGACATGCGGCATACCAAGAAAGTACTATGGTGAGCGCGAGCGCCCGGATCGCGACAAGGGGGAGCCCGTTCCGTCCAGATAGCAAGTATAGAGGGCTGCTGGTGATTCGAGCGGCTCTCACGTCTCCGGGCAGGATCGATAAAAAGGCCTAGTCAGCGTGTGCCTGGCATATAGCCACACTTGCCATAGACGAGCAAGGGCGAACCCTTGAAATTCAAGGATCACGTATAACGGCGACATTTCCATACGTGGCAGTCATGTACGGCAGTCGGATGTCCGAATCGCTGGCAGGCATCGGCGGTCCGGCCGGAATAGTATTCGCCAGGGGTATCTAGGGATGGATAGACCGGACATTGCTTACCCTGAACACGCCACCTTCTACACCCAACCTTGATAGCCCGAGAAAACTGCTGTACGCCAATGTGGCAGCTAGGTGCGGTGGCAACTCACTAGGAATTGGAGATGCATGGCGTGTGTGCGTTCCGGCCGAGTCGAGGGTGTAGGCAACGTCACTCCCTCGCGCGCTATGAGTGGAACGTTCCGCATCCATCAGAGAGAGCAGTACGGACGTTATACACGTTGGGTATTTTGATGACAATCTGATTGGGCGTTCTGCTCGGACTCGGTGAACTTGGCCCACACGCTCTACCTCCTGGGGTGCGCCGAATCCCCATTCGTATCATCTCGTCATACGCTTTGGGGCTGCCCAAAAAGAATCCCGTTACCTGGCAAGACAAAAAATAGAAACCCGTTCGCACGAATCGCCCTCGAGATTCCAAAGGCTCAGTACTCCGTTTCGCGTGGCTCTGTTGCTGTATTTTTTTCTTCTCTTCGGATCAGCCTGGTGTGAGCAATCACATGTCGGTGTCCGTGGGTCTGTTCATTGCCAAGCCAACAATCTGAAAGTATCGTAGCACTAGTATGTCAGCATTTGGTCAGGTTACCCGCGGGTCAAGCTGGAGAAATTACACGCCAGGTGGGCGTGCCAAAGAGGATAATGTGTGGCGAACCGGCGAACCGCAGCCTTGTTCAGAAAAATAATCCAGGTCGTGGCTTGCCCGAAACATCCTCGCCGCTGATTGGAGAAATAGGCAAGTCGGTCGTGGATGCGGCACAAAAACGTACTAAGCCTGCTTGGCCGCAAATGGGGTGGACACGAGTTATAGCAAGTATCAATACATTCCACTGCCTCGCACGCCAATCTACAGCTTCCCGTATTTGGGGCCGTGGGCTGCGCCGCACGGCGTAGACGGCGCAACGGGAGGCGAACGAGCGGCGGATTCATGGAACTTGCTCAAATGGCGAAAAGTTTCGGAAGCACCTCATGTTACACTTTCCCTGAGCTCCAGGGCATCGTCACATAGCCTCGAGGAGACTCCTGTGGCACAAAGTTCTGACCAGGCATGTACGTGGCAAATGTGGTAACGACCCCAAGGCCAACAATTGGCTTCACTGCCTAATTGATAGTGCGCACCATCAATCCAAAGATGCGATGGATAGCCTTTTCGGCTAGAACAAAGGACCGAAAGAGAATGTTGCCGACATAACATTTGGTAAATTCCAGTCGACGGGTGTTTCATAGCCATCATGCGTGTGGAGGCCTTGTGGAAGCCCGTCGACGGCGGATGTGATGGCTCCCATCGAGAGCAGGCCCAAAACAGCTGATAACCCATGCAGACCCGCAAGTGGTCCGCGGACGGCAAGTGCACTCATTACACACTGGCCGGGAGTGTGAAACTTGAACCCGCAGCTTCTGATACTTCATTACCGCCGCACTAGTTGAGATACTGGGCGCCACAAACAGAGAGAGACCCAAATTGGTCAGATGCTTCAGAGCCCCGTCGCGAATGCACAGGAAGGACGAACAGAGATCATGCTTTTCGGAATATGAGGTGCCAAGTGGGGTTTAGCCCTGGATGGTAAACTCAATCGAGTCCAATGGTAGATAAGCGGGAGAACAGAGGCACCGCAAGGTGACGTGGACTCACCCACCCGGCGAAATCTTGGAGCATGATACACTTACCATATTATGCATGGGCGGAACAGAGACGGATTGGAGCCAAAGCGTGGCAGGTGAGGCACATTCGGGTGCTGTTAGAGAAGAGCACTGCACGGTGGTGAACTCGTGCGACGTCCGAGCTGCTGAAACTGGCTGTAAATGTTGAGGATGGTCGTCAACGTCGAGTACCAACGACCAACGTGCATCCGCATCGTGGCCGTGGCGTGGGAGCAGTGACAACCCATTTTGTTGTCCGCCACGCTCAACCAGATCTCACTTCCTGGGCTCGCCAGCAACGACGGCGAACCAGGTCGCTCCTTCTCGTCACCTCATCTACACCCCATGGGAATCTCGTTTGGCTCCTTCGAGGGCGTCTGTGGCACCGCTGCCCTCGTCATTTGTCCCCTCCTGGGCCAGTCCGGCCAAGGCATAGAACCCAACTGCTACTCCCGCAACGTGCAGATTGGATCATCAGTCATTTTTCAGCCTTGTGAGTTCAGCGTGTCGCCCGACCATCGCATGTCCACCTGAACGTTGCCAGCAACATGCTTCGTCCACATCGTTGCCATACTCATGACCGCAATCATGATCTATCACATTCGCTCAAAGTACACGGCAGTCGGTCGAAAGGAGATCGTCATGTTCTTCTGGATGTACATGCTCATAGAGCTCCTCGCAATGTTCCTTGACTCGGGCGTCATACCAACGGCAAACGTCAGCTATCCCGTGAGTACAACACACTTTTGGAGCTGTGATCCAAAATTAAATAATTCTGTCAGTGGTTTGCCGCATTCTATACAGGGTTAGTCGCCGCGACATATTGTTGCCTTCTGGTCAATGGGTTCGTTGGTTTTCAATTTGCGGAGGATGGCACCCCCCTCTCATTATGGGTGAGTCCTCACGGGGATGTTGTCATTTCGCTTCTAAACACAGGCCGCAGCTTCTCCGACTATCGTCCCTTGCCGTCTTTGGCGTTTCATTCTTTGTCGCCATCGCCACGTTCAGGTCGTTCGCCTCTTTCTCTCCAACGAAACCTACCGCGCTATTTGTGGTATACCTGATTTGGCCACTCCTGTGTGTTGCAATCTACACACTATCTCAGCTGATTCTTGTCTTCCGAACCCTCGATGACCGATGGCCACTTGGCGACATCATCTTTGGCATCGGCTTCTACACCATTGCCCAGGTGCTTCTTTTTGCTTTCAGCGTGACAATATGTAACGCTATCAAACACTATCTGGATGGTTTATTCTTCTTCACGCTGTGCGTGCTTCTCAGCGTAATGATGGTTTACAAATATTGGGACAGTATTACTGTATGTTCGCCTATCCTCGTCCAAGTGCAGCTGACCCACTTTTTACGCATAGCGCGAGGACCTCGAATTCTCGGTGGGATCCAAGGCTGCTGTTTGGGAAGTCAAAGACACACTTTTGACGACGTCGGCCGGAGACTATGACGAGGATTCGACAAGCAATTACCATGGTGGTGGCACCGCAGCGAGCCTGGTTGGGGGTGTGAGTGGAGACCAATTATACGGCGTAAAGGCAGGCTATCCACAAGGCGGCTATGGCGCACCACAGCCTGGTTATGGCCAGCAAGCAGGGTATGGTGGCGCACAGCGAGGATATCCACCGGCCCCGGATAGATATTAAGCGCGGGGATGGACGAGCGTACGGATAATTTTCTCGGCTTGGTTTGACAGGATGGTAGGAAAAGCAAGGACCGATCGTACTATTACGATATTCCCATTTTTATGGCGACCAGAGTTATTCTATCAGATTACTTTCGAGGTAGTTGGATTGTCAGTTCACTGTGCACATCGATGATCAAGTGGACTACGCTATGTGTACAATGTCGTGGCTTACACAATCTCAGCTCTCACTGTCACCAGCATGTCTTCCATAGGTCCACAAATTCCACAACATCTTCGCTCTACCACCCACGACGTAGCAGAATCGGACGAGGACGACTATACGCCTGCGCTTCCCCCCGAACTTGCGGCTGCACGCAAGGTCGCTGGGCCATCATCACAACCCACACCAGCAAGGCCTTCGACGCGCCGCTCAGCCTCACCACCAGCACGCCCTCGAAGAGCGGCTGGCTCCACGTTACCGAGCGCCCTCCCTAAGCCAGACTCGGACTCGGACGACGACGTCGGTCCACAACCAGACCACTCGAGCGCGACGACACGCGAGGTATCCGGCGTCGAGGAGTTCCTGGAGAGAGAAGCACGTCGACGAAAGAACGTCGAAGAGGCCAAACAACCCAAGAAACTCGTGCGCGAAGAATGGATGCTCGTACCACCGAAAGCGGGGGATCTCCTCGGCTGTACGTTCTTACTTTTTTTTTCGCTTTTCGTTCCTCACCGGACGCCCAACGATATCGTAGCGCTCGACCCGACAAAGCTGAAGTCGCGGCAGTTTGGGCGCGGTACGGCGCCTGCGCGGGACTCGGACTCGTCGCTCTGGACGGAAACGCCTGCTGAACGGCAACAGCGGCTCGCGGACGAGGTGTCTGGTCGGAAGCGGAGAGCGGCGAACGCAGAGCCAGTGGAGGACAAGGAAGCAAATAAGCGACGTCGAAGGGACGCGACAATCCGCAGGGGCGTGGAGGAGCACACGGTGCGTAGTCGATCGTCGGTTTCGTGCACGACAGCCATGTTTACTCTTCATGCACGCATGACAACAGCGCAAAGCGCGCGGGCCGGCACTCGTGGACGCGCATGCGGAGCGTGAAACCCAAAAACGAGACGATACGGACGAGCCTCCGCCCGTGATCTGGGATCACTCACGCGACATGTCGCTTGGGGGACGTCTCATGGATGATAAACAGCGACAGAAGCTGCTGCGCGACGCCAAGGGCCTTGGAGATCGCTTCGGGACAGGTAAAAGTGGAGGGTTTTTGTAAAACAATGTCTCATTCATCAAGACGCGTGTGTCTCGGTGCGTACGCTCGGCGACGTCGCGGCTTCATCGATTGATTATTGGCAATTTATGAGTGTGGTGCGTGTTTATGCAGTGCAACGGTTGAGATCGTTCACCTTGTTACCTCCCCTGACAACCGAGGATCGAGAGTTTGTGTGCACATGCTGCATAATACACCCTTGTTTGATTTTCGGGACATCCTTGGTCAGCATCGCCGTGTCCGGCGTCCGTTATGAACCTTTGTGCTTGCGTTTGAGACGTATCGACGGTGGTGTCTTACTGGATACGCTACATGCAAAATAAGAGACAGTTGCCCGTCTCAGTCACCTCAACTTGAATGTGAAACTCGCAACTACCTGACGTGCGTGCAGAGTCCTTGACAGATAGGATTGGTAGCAAGTGACAACACTGGTCAGCGCCAATATCCGACTGCAACAGGGGCCCTTTTCGTACATGGTTATACCACCCATCTCGATGCCAAGAACTGATTCATCATATGATCAAGGTGTAACTCGTAAAATATATTTTTTCAAGGAAATTTATGTCATGATTCATTGAGTGAATACAATACAATTTTCCGTGGGAAACGAGATCCCCGTCGGCCCGAGTTTTGAGCCGATTGAATAATGAAAAAAAAAAAAAAAAAAAAAGTGGACTCCCGTACTTTAGCCTAGTAGGCCACCGAAAGCTCGCAAGATCACGAGTCCGTTGAAGGTCCGAATCCGCACCTCGTCGCACCACGGTTTCATCATCGCCCCTCGGAGGCTCGGTTCGCCTCACACAAGTCGTCACCTTCATCGCAAATTCATTGCGCAGAAAGAAAAAAACAGGGGCCTCGGCGAAGGAAAAAAAAAAAAAGTCGAATCGAGACGTTGGCGACCCCACTCCGAGTACTCGGCCATGTCTCAGTCATTTCATGACGGCGATTCGAGTCTGTCGGACGCCGCTCCCCCTGAGGGCCATGATGGAAGCGAGCCTGTTGGAACGAACTGGAAGTAAATTCAGGGACCCCGATCTGTGGGAGTCCTGCTGGAACGTCGGCGAGCGCTGGAACATCGTGGGATGCGGCAGAGCTGTACCGGCAGTGGTGCACGCTGCTGCCATCATGAAAGGAAAGAAGCTATTGAAAATGTCGAGGGGACACCAATCGGTTCCAAGCAACTATCGTAATGTCAAAAGGAGGGATGCTCTGCCATATGGGCCAGCTTGTCTGGGAGCAAAACGGTCAGGCGCGCGTGGATCCCTTTTTGCCGCTATCAACACATCCTGATTCTCGTCGGCTTGATCCTGGAAAAACGCGACATCATGACCAATCGTATGGTACGTGACCGTTCTAGGAACATTGTGTGTGTGTGCGGACGCGGTTTGTGGCGCATCGCATGCGACGTCCAGTTCCTTTTTTTTTCAAAGAATTAGTACCAAAGAGCCGGGAATTGTGTTACCGTAAGAAAATGATATGTATACTTATTCTTAGTTACAAATTCTTTTTGGGCATCGACCATCAAAGTTACTGACCAAGACTCGACTCGACTCGAAACGGAATGCCATACATGCTATCGTACTTTGACCGACGCGCGGATACGTGTCGCTCCGTACCAGTCAGCTCTTCCCAAGATGCTGCTCCCAGTGGGCCCTTCATTCCGGGTCGCCCCGCTCATCATGTCGACAACCAAACACCGCATTTTAGGGCAGTGGCTCCCGGCTACTTGAGAGCTTGTTCAAATGGATGTAGACATCCGTTCCGAACCCGTCCATGGAGATAAGGCGCAGATCACCACCAAAGTATCTTGCATACTGTACACATAAATGTACACGCACACGCACAATTAGCGAAAACCCGATGATGGAGGTGGAGAATGGACCCACCAATCGGGAGAGTGGGAGACCATACCCAAAGCCAGCCATCGGTGCTTGAAAGTCGCTTGCATGAAAGTCTTGGTCGATGCTCTGGCCTGCCATGGTCGTGTACATGTATGTCCAGATGAGCGGGATTGCGCTCCTCGGAATACCACCACCCTCGTCAGAGATCTTGATCGTGATATCTTCGCGCCCTTCGACCACAATTAATTTGATAGGAGGATAATTACCACTACCATCCCTTCCATTATCTTCGTAGTCAGCACCGAATCTTTCCACCACCGCCCTCAAAGAATTCTTCAATAACTCGAAAATAATATGCGACAGATGCCCGGGAACATATGGGAATGTCAAATCGGGGGGACAGATGAGCTGTACAGGCGGTCCGCGGAACAAAGCGTAATGTTCTTCACATACGAACCGAGCATTCTCAATGGCTTCCTGAAGAATGTCATGCACGTTCTGTTACATAACGGCACGCATACAACAAAGTGAGACGGATAGCAAGACAATAGGAAGAGAAGGAACCCACGGCTTGTGTGCATATGATGCCTACATAATCCTTGTGTGGCTGTTGGATGTTCAATGCCACGTCTTGATGCAAATCAACAGCAACATTCTCAAATTACCAAAAGAAACACTTACGTTGTCCAATCAAGAACCGTATCCCGATTCGCGACATGTAGAATCTATCCAGCCAGGCTTGCACGTCACCACCGCCGTGTCCATAGGCGGACAGTCCTAGTCCCATACCAGGCTTGATTCCTTTTGCCCTCTGCCACTCCAGGACACCTTGCGCGACGGTGGTGACCGTCGGATCGTGCCTGTGTTTGATGGCTTCCAGCATCTTGGTGAATCGGGAATTATAATCATGAACCTCGGGTGGATAAGCCTGAGTGGGCGTTTGTGCGTAATAGCTGCAGGCATGACGGATGTGGTCAGAAAGAATGCCATGCAGGGTGTACATACCAACCTTCTTTCCGTAGGAACACGCAGTTTCACGTTCACATTTCGAAGCCCACTTGTCCCATTACTATTGGTGTTACCGTCACCTCCTGTTCTTCCCACAGAAAATTCCTCACTATACGCCGTACCATCCAGGTAAGATGTAAGGAGGGACGGATTTGGAACGCTCTCAAGTACAGAGAGTTTTCCATCCTCGTTTGAGTGGGAAAACAGTGATTGACGTGCGGCGGGAGATAGGGTTAGGGGTGGAGAATTAATCAATTCCTAAAAGGTGGGCCCCTCGTGTCAGTAACGAGCTCGTTTACAAAGCGATTGAACGAGAATCAGGCAAGGTAGAATATATGAACAACCGTATGTGAACAACCTACATCAAAACTTTGTGCATACCAGTTTTTTACTTTTCGTATGGACGGCATGTCGCTCAAACTGTGCGGGAGTTCATCTAGCTCCTTGACGCGGTGGGCGAGACGGACTGGTAGTTCATCTATGCATACAAGCGGTCACGTGACGGGTTAGGAAACGGTGAACTGAAATGGTGAATAGCCGTTTGCGACTTACCAGCTAGGAATTGGCTGGCCTTTAAAAGCGTTCCTTGGCTTGGATGTTGACCGAAGAGGACCATCTGCCGGAGGGACACTGATTACTGTCAGCACGAGCAATGTAGGATGCGCCCTCGCGTCCAGAAAAGGAGAGGCATCTCCTAACAGACTAATAGATACTATGGGTCTATTTGAGGACGAGAGTCCGGCACACGAGGCGGAATACGCTTGGTGTCTGGAATGCATTACACTCGAAACAGCATAGAGAACACATTCAAGCGCACGGGGCGAAAGGGAAAACGACCTCGAGTGACTCACCTCCTGTCTGAGGAAAGGAAGCGAAGTGGTGTATCTTGTCCCACAGTTTGGGCGAGATCCGGAATGTGGCACTCATGAGGACCGGGATCACGGGTAATCGAGCCTTGATGATACGAGGTGGATGCAAAGGTCTAGCGACTGAAAAGTTGGTGTCCAGCGTGTCATGCGTCTGTAAAGTTGAGAGAGACGTTCGAGCAGGTGAATGTAGTATCAGTATGATTTCACTAATCACGTGAATCCCCAGCTTGTCCATGTCCACCGTCGTCGCCGGCTCCGCTCGTGCGGCTCTCCTCGCCCTCGACGCAGACGACGTCGCGTTCCTGCAGTCCCTCCCAAAGGCAGAGCTACACGCCCACCTACACGGTTCCATCCCCCTCCCAACCCTGAGGCGTCTTGCTGCCAACTGTACACTCTCCCCAGAGATCGAGGCAGGCGTCGCGGCCAGCATCGCGCGCCTTCAGTCTGACGTCGTTCTCACAGAACTAGCCGAGTTTTTCCCTCTATTTCCCGCCATCTACACGCTCATCGCCACGCCTGCCGCTCTGGCCGAGGCCACGCGAGATGTCCTCGAAGCATTCCTCGTCGAGCAGCCCCCACCTTCTGGCTTCGCGTTCCAGCCTGCGGCGGACTGTAGCTATCTGGAACTCCGCACGACCCCGCGAAAGACGTCCCATATGACCAGGGAGCAGTACCTCCTCACCGTCCTCCGGGAAGTGCGTGCGTTCCCCGGTTGCGCTGCGCTCACCGTTTCCGTCGATCGTTGCATGTCCGAAACGGACATCCAGGAGTGTGTCGATCTCGCAATTAAATTGCACCAACAGGGAGAGCCTGTCGTTGGGATTGATCTCTGCGGCGATCCTATCAAGGGTAGCGTGGGCATATTCGAAAAACACTTTGAACGCGCGCGAGAAGCTGGATTAGGTCTGACTGTCCACATCGCAGAAACAAAACTCGATAAGCACTCTGTCGAGTCGTTCGTCCTCCTCTCCTGGCATCCCGATAGATTGGGCCATGCGACGTTCCTCGAGGAACAACAGAGAGACGTATTCTTGGCCGATATACCACCACCGAGCACTCAAGTCCCTCAGATACCTCCTCCAAATGGGGAGATTCCCGAACCAATGCCCCATCATCATAAGATTTTCTATGCATTATGGAGGAAGCACGTAACTTTACTTTCCCGGAGGTACCTGGAAGCAGGCCATCATGCTAATACCCCAGATGAGACCGAGAAACACGCAGCAGAGGAGGTTACGAGAGAGATACAGATTCTCAGGAACCTAGCGAGTGGGCAGTACAAACCATGCGTCGAGATATGCCTCACTTCGAATTTGTTGTGAGTCGATGGTCGCCTTTTCCCCAGTGCCAGAACCGGAGCCCTGCCTCGCCAGATGCAATACTGTCAAACGATTAGACGAACACCACATACGACTCTATCTGGCGAATAATCACCCGATTGCGATAAGTGTATGCAGCATCAACCTGTGATCGCTCATCGCACTGAAGGATCTTTGGCAGACGGACGATATACTCCCCCTCAGGACAAGCCTACTTGCTGAGTATGCACTTCTTCTGGCCAAGCCTCCATGTGGCCTAGGGCTTGGTCGCAGTGAAGTTCGGAAAATTGCGGAGATGAGCATGAATGCTCGATTCATGAAGGGCCATTCAAAACAGTCATGGCGCACAAGAGGAGCCTGAACCTCAGTTATACTAGTCTTCAACCGACCTTGCTTGGTCATTATGTATAGATGATCTGCATGACGAGTGTAGCCATACATGATTGCATGGTAACTAACTACGAT
>JBBPSN010000327.1:0-22291 GCA_038093615.1 Austroboletus olivaceoglutinosus | reverse complement strand
AGCAGTTGTCCCTCCTTGAACTACATGGAAAAAGAACAGTCAAAAAACGAAAATATGAGAATCAACACTCATTTAGTAAGCCATAACCAAACACTCGCGACCGTCGACAAGTCAATAAAAGCCTCAACAAGCCTCAAAGCCTCAAGGTTTGTTGCGACCAAGTGTATTACGATACGGATTCAATCCAAAAAAACCACGAGGCTGTGGATTATGTCCACAACACCGTCCGTCGCTGCATGAACAGAGCCAAGAGACCGCTGGAAGCCCTACCTGAGCCCTAAGAATGCTGTTTGTCGGGCATGTGAGTCAAGTTTACCAGGTATCTCTTCTTGCTCTTCAGTCGTCTTCCTTCGACTGAGAATTGGTCAAAAACGTGCCACAGCCTCGATGGAAGAGAATTGAGACGTACCAAGATGGGAAAACACAGGTATGTTAGACAGATCCATCATGTATCTGTCCAGAAATAACGTGATGGTAAGTGTGCTACCCGTTGCGCGTCGGGGCTCAGGGTGTTGGGAAGGTTTGAGATGATATGGGTGGATTCAGAGCAATAGACTTGGAAAAAGCTGGGTAAAGTAGAATGTTGCTCGCAACCCTCCTCGTACAATCTCTTGGACCCTACAGTGTGACGCGCCACATCACGGTAGTTCATTTGGCAGAAAACAAACAAAAACAACAAAGCTTAAACTACATTTTTTGAGCACAATGAATGGCCTCAAAAACACTTGGAATATGGTTATATACAATAGTTCTATTAGTGGTGTGCTTCCCATATCGATTGGGTGAGGTCAAAGTTTTTGACCCGGAAAAAATGAAACTAAACCCTAACCTCTGTTCATCTATGTCTATATATGGTAATGCCGACCACCCAATGCACAGGCTAGTTACACAACACATTAACATCCATCATGACATTAGCAGGGATCCTTCGATGTGAAGAGTACTTCTTGACTGCATAGTTTGACTGTTCAATAGATAGACCATGCCTAAAGATAGATTTATTTAAAGATACTATGAATGGCTGTGGAAAGCTGTGGAAAGCATTTCTATACATTACACACATATAGAAAAACACCATATGTATTTACTAGTCTACTAGATAGACTATTGCATACCAATACATATATTAGTGGAAATTGTGGATTGCAGAGGTGCAAACACATCCACTTTACACTTTTCCATACTATAGATGGCTGTGGAAAGCTGTGCATTGCATTCCAATGCATTGCTACACATATAAAATACCATATGTACCTACTAGAGTAATGATTACATATTACAAATGTATAGGCAGAATTGCAGATTGCAGAGCTAAAAACACATTTGCTCCATATCTTCCCATACTATGGATGCCTGTACAAAGCTGTGCATTATATTCCAATGCATTGCTACACATAAAAGAGCCATATGTATGTACCTACTAGAGTGAAACTTATATATTACCCAAGTACAGGAGAATTGTGGATTGTGGAGCTGCAAACATAGCTGCTCTGCACCTTCCCACACTATGGATGCCTGTGCAAAGCTGCACAATGCATTTTGACACATTGCTACATAAATAAATACCATACAGTGGCTCAAATAAGTGTTCCAATATTGGGGCATTTTGGAAAGATATGACATTTGCAAGAGAACCAAAATATATTAGCTCTAACCCTTGCTGGGTAATTGATAACCCTAACCCTTGCCCTGAAGATGAGCTAATAGTCATGTGATTTGGTTGCCATGGCACTGAGATATAACCATTTCAAAATGACATGTCATTGGGACACTTATTTGACCCTAATATTATCAATTATTATTTGGTAAATAACATAATGTTTTGATGGATGATGTGCTTCAATCCTGTCTCATTATGTAACTTACATAACCCTGAGCACTATAAAGAGCAGGAATACCACCAAGCTAACCCTACTCCACCATGAAATCCATTTCCACCTCTGCTAGAGCCAATATCCTGTTTCTCTCTAAATCTGGCCTTTCTGCTAGAAAGATATCCTCCCAAACTGGTCTGGGGAAGTCCACTGTGGCCAGGGTTATCAAAGAAATGCATCCAGGCAAGGAAAACATCAAATTAGGCCCTCCTTCCAAGCTTTCCCCTACTGACAGAAGAAGAATTGTTTCTAGTATTACTTCTGGCAAGGTTGAAAATATTGTCCAGGCAACCCATCTTATCAATTCCACCCTCTCCTCTTCTGTCTCTTCCCAAACTGTTCACAATCTGCTAAAGTCTGCATCTTTAAAGGCTGTAGTCAAGAAAAAGAAACCACTCTTGTTTGTCAGGCATAGAAAACATAGGCTGGCCTTTGCTTTTAAGCACCAATACTGGACTTTGGAGGACTGGACTAGGGTAATTTGGTCAGATGGAAGGAAGTATGTATGGAAAGTGGCAGGAAAACCTTTGCAAGACAAGGAGGTACAAGAAATAGTAAAGTTTGGAGGAGGTTCCTTGATGGTTTGGGGGTGCATGGGCTGGAATGGTGTGGGAATCCTTGCAGAGGTGGAAGGGAGGATGAATGCTGAGCAGTATGTCTCCATTTTGGAGGATAATCTGCTTCCTACTATGGAAAATTCTGGAATTCCTGAGAAGAGCATTATCTTTCAACAAGATAATGATCCCAAGCACACCTCTAAAAGAGCCCAGGAGTGGCTGGAATCTCAAGGTATCAAGGTTCTTGATTGGCCAACACAATCTCCAGACCTTAATCCAATTGAACATCTCTGGCAAATCCTCAAAAAAAAGCTCAACAGCTATGCAATACCACCAAAAGGGGTTTGGGAGCTTTGAGAAAGGATTGATGTGGAATAGGGTAAGATAGAGGTTAAGGAATGTTAAAGATTGATAGAAAGCATGCCTAGAAGACTAGAGGCAGTAATAAAGGTAAAGGGAGGGCATACAAAGTACTAAAATTGTGAAATAGAAATATTGCTCAAATAAGTGTCCCAATGACATGTCATTTTGAAATGGTTATATCTCAGTGCCATGGCAACCAAATCACATGACTATTAGCTCATCTTTAGGGCAAGGGTTAGAGTTATCAATTACCTAGCAAGGGTTAGAGCTAATATATTTTGGTTCTCTTGCAAATGTCATATCTTTCCAAAATGCCCCAACATTGGAACACTTATTTGAGCCACTGTATGTACCTACTACTAAAGTAATAGTTACATTTTATACATGTACAGGTGGAAATGTGGATTGTGGAGCTGCAAACACAGCTGCTCTGTACCTTCCCACACTATGGATGCCTGTGCAAAGCTGCACAATTCATTCTAATACATTGCTGCACATAGAAATATCATATATACCTATTACTAGAGTAATAGTTACATTTTACACATATATATAGGTGGAAATGTGGAATGCAGAAGTGAAAACACAGCCGCTCTGCACCTTCCCACACTATGGATGGCTGTGGAAAGCTGCAGAAAGCATTCCAATATATTGCTACACATAAAAAACACCATATGTACCTATTAGATAGATTATTGCATACTATTACATGTATTAGCAGAATTGTGGATTACAGAGATGTAAACATAGCTGCTCCACATCTTCCCATACTATAGATGACTGTAGGAAGCCGCAGAAAGTATTCCAATACATTGCTACACATAAAAATAATATATGTACCTTACTAAAGGAATAAATACATATTATATATGTATTGGCAGAAATTGTGGATTACAGAGCCACAAACACAGCCACTGACCTGCACATGAAAGAAATCATATTGAGTCAGGAACACAACCTATGCACTATTCCTGCTGTCAAAAGATGTATCATATAGATGACTACCTCCCCTAATTTGTTTGTGATTTTATCTCAAGAGGATCAAGAGATATGTAAATTTCTTTACACTACATATATGCTAATGAGCGATATTGTACTTACACTACATATATGCTAATGAGCGATATTGTACTTACACTACTATATCAACCCTAATAACCCCCATATGTATGTTGGCCCCTGTTCAGCATAGCCATACCACTCTGGGACATGCACAGCCCCTCTCAGAATGGTAGCACAGCCATAGGACTAAAAGAGAAGTCACCAAAAGGGGAACTGCCAGATCTGTCAAAATAACTCATACCTGACCCGAAATGACTCCTTCTGACTCCTGTGATCGCTTAAAGGGTCCAGCACAGCCACCTGTACTTAGTATATATAGAGGCTGATCTCTGTGCCTCAGATCTCATCAATCTCTAGATCAAATTTCTATTCCAGAAGAGGATTTAGCTCCCCCCTTTGAGATCTTAGTGGGAAAAGGCTAGGATAATTTCGCTTCTACCTAGATTACATAATATCTAAGGTTAGATAACAAATTTTTTGCCCTAAACACACTTTTGGTGTATAGTTAGTAGGGAAAAAGGTCAAATAACCTGTTACGTCCAGCTAAGGACGGGTCGACTTTCAGTAGTCGGGGTACCATTCGAGCGACAGCCCAACGGTGAGTGCGAGGGGAGCAAGATGACTCTGCCAAGTGAACCTGCGGTGACGACGTCCAACAGACGGTATGAACCAGTACTGTGATGAAGGATAAGACGGGCCGCACATAAGCCGGCTGGGAGGGGTAACGAGACTGCTTGGCAGGCAAGTCCGTAGTAGTCAAGGGTATGTCTGCTAAAACAGCAGACGGGGGTTGAGGACGAAGGGGCACTCAGAGAGCGGATCGGAAAGTGGTACTTGATTTGAAAGTAAGACTAAGATGCCTTATGACATAGGCGAATCGTTGTTTAAGTACTACAGCCGATGGTCCGTGCGAAGAGGCGTGACTAAGTTGTTAGGTAACGGCTGACTGAGCCGCCATCCATTGACTACTGGGGTATTACTAAGTAAATACGTTAGTGACGTAAGAGTTGTCGTGTTGAACGACGGCGAGGAATATCAAAAACGGGAAGTAGTCCATACACAGGTTCAACTAGTGGGGCTACGAGGAGTCATAGGTAAAAGGCGAGACGTAGTAAGAAAAGAGAAGAAAAACGTAACATAACCAATCCCCTCTATCCCCAAAGGTCTCCTAAGTGTACATAAGGTTCTATTAGGTAATTTCGCTTATATCTGCGCTTACATAAGCCCTACAATCGATTACTAGAACAGTTACATATTTAAGCACACATTAAGTGACAATTGGTACTTGAACACTAAAGCAGAAAGCCTTTACCACAATTGGGTATTGCACTAAGCCAGACAGCACCTGATTATGTCATTGCATCCCCTAGTAGGTGGCCACTACAGCAGAAAGGCACTGTAACTTAGATAAATCTAGTCTAAGAATATCTACTAGGCAAGCATTCGCTTAGCACACAAACAGCACTCTTGTGAGCCAATAACAAAGGTTTATCACTAACCAAACTGAGCACATATAGAGTGACATCCAATTGATTTTCCCACATATTTTAATTGCTACATTTAGCAGTTAGATCTCGCACAATTCACTAAACAGTGGTTTTTCTGAGCAATTATCACAGAAGAATTATTGTACACCAACAACAAACCATCACAAGGAACTTTCTATCTCAGAAACTACTTCATCTGAGACCCTTTCAGGCAATAATCATTGCACAGCCCCAAACCTTAAACTGATCTAGGAAATCACCAATCAAGCTCTACACTTATGTACCAAACCTATACACTTTGGGTTTTTGTACTTATCTGCTATCCACAACTCAGCCCTTTGCTTATTTTTGCTAGGAAAGAAGCCAACCCAAGTCCTTCAGCTAATAACCTCAACTTGGAAGAACGACCAGGGATCTGATTCACTAAGTTTTCACTTACTTAGTAGTTGAGCTATTGTTTGATCTGTTAGATTAGTTGTCTACCAACAGCTTATAGTGAGATTGGGCCTGGAGGATTTGTTTGAGGAAGTCACCTAGCCTTCTATTCATTCATTTTCCTTAGACACGACAGTATGTGAGGTACTGTCAGAATCTTGACTGGTGGGAAATACCGTTCGTCTAGTTGGCCTTGCTTGGTTGGGACCCAAGCGAAGGCAGACTCATGGTTGTGGACGATCCACCGGACTAGCTTAAGCTTGTTGGGCCAAAGCCAGTTGGTGGGATTGAGATCGAGGGCGTTGGCCCTTTCCTGCGTGAAACGAAGTCCAGAAATGAAGTTTGGGGGGTAAGTGGGTAATGGAATGAGTCCGCCAAGTGGATCATCTGGTAGGCAGTGCAGCACGTGGTACTCCTCCTTGAGAGGGCCCACAATTGGCCAGACTTTTTTAGTGACAGGCTTGTAAGCCCATGTATGACGAGTATGGTCAAAGGAAAAAGAGGCTGAGAAAGCCAAAAAATGGGCAGTGGAAATAGAAGACTGGGTAGAGGAAAGATATGGATAGAAGGGTGAAATAGGGGGTGCCGGTATGTCCAAGATAATGTCTGTGAGCATGCTTTGGCAAGGGGAAAAGAAAATAGAGGTAGGGAAACGAAACGTCAGTGGTATGACAATTTTGGAATCTCCCCAGCTTGTAGGTGGATCATTGAGACTTAAAAACCCACCTCGACGATGGACTGGTGGTTGGCACACGATAGTCCGTGTCGGCACCATGGACATCCTTCGGTTCATGCCTGAGTGGGCAGTTTATACTCCTTGCCTGTGTTCAGATCTCGGAGTGTAATATTCTATGTGCCGTCAGGGTAATCATCAGTGGTCACGGATAGGAGGCAATGGAAAGGTCGGCCAAGCAACAAATCAAAGTTGGTGTGGGGTATCACTTGCATTTAGAGGCAGAATTCATCCCTGCTGAAGTCAAGTCAGAGGTTCTTGACTACTCCAATCGTCAACTTAGTGCTGGTGTTGGCATTGGACATGGTCATGATGTGGTTGGACTGGACCAGAAGACCGAGTGACTCCCACACCTGTTGGGGCATGGCCACAATCTCCAAGCTGGAGTCAAGGACAGCAGAGATTTGTCAAGAGGTGCTAAGGACTTTCACATCAAGTGACCGAAGCAGTATGCTGTGATGCACAACTATGAAGCCGTCATCACTCTGCGATACATGGTCGCCGAAGTAAAGGAGTATGGCACCAAGGTCACGACCAGCAAG
This sequence comes from Austroboletus olivaceoglutinosus, assembly GCA_038093615.1. Classification (NCBI taxonomy): domain Eukaryota; kingdom Fungi; phylum Basidiomycota; class Agaricomycetes; order Boletales; family Boletaceae; genus Austroboletus; species Austroboletus olivaceoglutinosus. Next base: position 15,238 of record JBBPSN010000327.1, on the reverse strand, counting down.
TTCATTAACCTGTACGACATTAGTGCTGGCTTGGATGCGCTGCATCGCAGACAGGTCACACAGCTGCTTGCGCACGTCCAAAGCAATGGCAATTAGATCCTTGACCGGGACCAGCATGGTGGCCTCTAAGACCTGCTGTAGGATCCGCTTTGGGACAGTCTCGTCTTCAAGCAGGAATAAGTACTTGAACTGTGTGGATGGGAGAGAGGGGTTGTTAGCTTTAGCAGCTTAATGCAAATCATTACTATTTAGCAGTGCGGCAGGAGCCATTGGTGTGGCTGCGCTAGTGGTCAGTGGTGGGGTCAGAGTAGGAGACTGAGTCACGTGAGTAGCCTCAACTGCCGGAGATACAATCTCCTTTACCGTGGTGGGCTGAGGTCCGGAGTGACCAGATTTGCGGGTCAGCATTTCCATGCCATCAAAACGGACATGCTTCCCCTTGTCCTTAGCTCTGTTAGCTTGGAAGCTAGCCCAAGCCTGGGCTATGTAAGATTGGAAGTCAGGGTTGGTGGCAGCAGGTTCAGGGTCTGCATCCCAATTGTTGACTGGGATCATGAAGACCAATGGTTCAATTTCTAAAACTGTGTTAGTGTCTGGGTAAGATAAAGAAACAATTCTGATAGTAATGACTGAGGCAGGCAAAGTGGCGGCGACCTGGCCACTCATTCAGTCTAGGCATTCCCAGAGACAGTGAGCCCCCTGGATGCATGGGATGTGTTTACCATCTGTGAGGTACAATCGGCCATCTGTACCTCAGCTAGCTTTACCGGTCTGGATATAGCTGTCTACATGAGGGCAGCTATTTATAAAATGGGAAGTGTCCCTGCAGAAGGCATACTCCTGAGGGCATTGTGTCCACTACTGCAGGGACACCTGCTCCTGCTTGACTATGATAGGCGGAGCTACTGGTGCCACAGTCTGAATGACCAAGGGAACTTGGGCCAGTATTGCCCAAGCCAGGTAGTAAGGTTGGGCTGGTGGCATGGAGCCAGTGTTGGTGGGGCAGAGCGCAGAGCCGGTGAGAAGAAACTTGGTGGCATTGATGATATTGTCAACTAGATAGGGGTTGGATGGGTGGTGCGCAGTCTTGGTAATGAGGAGCCAGTGGCAAATGGTGGATTTGAGTTTGGCTGGGAGACCAGATAAGAAGAGGGTGTCTCGGTCGAGCTCGGAGAGCTTCTTGTTCTTGATTAGTATTTTAGCAGTTTTTAGGAACATGCGCTGGTATTCCCCAAATTCATCAAGGGTGTGCATCGGCTTGACTCGGTACTCTTCTACCAGGTACTGAATGTCAGCTCGGCAATAGCAGTTTATACCCTCACATCCAGGATATAGCTTCTGATGAAAGATACCTAGATCTCTCTGAGGTACAATTGATTCCAGGTCAGGCTCAGCGGATGTATAATCCTTGACCTGGTATGCGCAAAGGAGCATAGAGGGGCTATGCTGGTGTGAGAGAAATACTCACACTGGCTTTTGTGTCTAACTGAGAGCAACTACTCAAGGGGAAGACCACCCCAATATAGTCCCGAGAAATAAAACAAGGGTTACTTCCTAGAGAGTAGGAAGTAAGATCAAGGTAACAGTAGTACTGTCACACCTGATATCCAGAACCTAGACAGGTTCAGTATGTTCTGTAGTTGAGGAGGACTGTGACAATATATCCACAAACTACACTGTGCTAATGGTGATCCATTCACACAGGAGATCCAAAGTCCTATATGATTCTAGTACTGGAGAGTACTAGAGTAGTGTCACCAAGGTTATATCCATTGGTGGATGTAAGGAGGGAAGGAACTTATCTGTCTGGTCTGTCCAGAGCAGGGTTCTTATATGGTGTGCTGTATGGCGCATGGACCAAGCCAAGTATGGTAATTACCCAGTTAAGCTGGATAAGAGCTACAAAGGCCATTGGATGATAAGCATCCATGATAAGAGCAGTTACCGCTATTGGTCCCTATTCTTGTACCAGTGTAACCTGGTTACAAGAGGTTGTTCTGCTATTGGTTGATGCAAATAGCACTTATCGTATGATAAGAGAGATTATCGCCATAGGATGATATAGATGACCGATATCATTGGATGATAGGGATAAGGTTTAAACCTTAAAGACATGTTGTATGACATGAATGTTGATAAGAGTGATCTCAATTAAGAGTACTCTTTTCAACACTCCTCCTCGAGGTTCATGTTGAAGATTGTGGGATGTGTATGAGTTGTAAGGCTAGGACATTTGCACCAAATTTGTTGGGTTCAAGGTTCTTGGTCATGATGTCAGCAACTTGCTTATTAGTAGATACATAGAAGAGTTCTATCTTCTCCTCATCTTCCATGCATTGTCAGATGTAGTGAAAGTATACACCAATATGCTTGGTCCAATTGGATTGAGCTAGTTGCATAGCCAAGAAGATTGCGCCTTGGTTATCACAGTAAAGTGGAACCTTCAGTGTTGGTATTCCGATTTCTCCAAATAGGTTTTTTACCCATGAGATTTGTCATGCAGCCGTACTCATGGCTATGTATTCTGCTTCAGTGGATGATCCAGTGACGACAGTTTGATGTTTCGTCAGCCATGATATAGGGCCATCTGCAAGAAATAAGATATTGCCTGTGATGGACTTGCGATCATTTGGATTTGCAGCCCAGTCACTATCACTGTATCCAAGTAGTCCAGAGTTCTGTGCACTGTAGTACTTGATGGCTAAAGTCTTGGTAGTTCCAAGATATCTGACAACTTGTAATGCCCAGTTGAGGTGATCCTCGGAAGGGTTTGCACAATATTGTGATAAATGGATAACCAAATAAGCAATGTCTGGTCTTGTACCAAGCATGATGTAAAGGAGTGATCTGATGATGGATTGATACTTCGCTTGTAGAGATGCAGAAGCCTCCTTTTCACTGATCTGTGGATTGTATCCAGTTGGTAGTGGAGTATATGCTGGTTTGGCATTGAGAAGACCAAAATGCTTGACAACTTTCTTGGCATACACGGTTTGATCCAGTGTAATCGTTTTAACTGATCTGTCATGTTTTATGGTCATGCCAAGGTATTCCTTAACAGGTCCTAAGTCTCTTGATTCCCAGATCTTTATGAATATCGCCTTTTCAGACAATATTATGACTCAGTTTCTACTGAAGAAGAGGGCATCATCAACATAGACTATGATCAAGATGAGTTCACCTTTGATCTCTTTAAAGTAAACGCCTCCATCTGAGAGACATCTCTTATAGCCTTTTTTCAAGAGTGAACGGTGAAGAGCTTTGTTCCATTGTAATGCTGCTTGCTTCAAGCCATAGATTGCCTTGAGTAGGTGACAAACTTTCTTTTCTAACCCTTTTGCCTTGAAGCCTTCAGGTTGTTCCATGTAAAGTTCTTCATCTAAATCTCCATAAAGGAAAGCTGATTTGACGTCGAGTGCTTCAATCTCCCAGTCTTCTAAAGCAGTGATTGTGAGTATAAGTCTGACTATCTCAAATCGCGCTACTGGTGAGAATGTTTCATCAAAATCAAGTCCAAAGACCTGAGTAAAACCTTTCGCAACCAGTCTGGCTTTCTTCCTGCCATCTGATTTTTGTGTGAATACCCAACAACATTTGATGGGTTTATGATCTGGTGGGCAATCTACCAATTTCCATATGTTCTGATCTGCCATTGCCTTGAGTTCTTCTTGGCAAGCGGTAAACCAGTCGGTTTGTTCTGCAATTGGCAGCCTGCTGATATCTTGGAATTGTTGAGGGATTCCGGATGTCTCTGTAGTGTGAACCATTATTGACATTACTATGTCAGATGAGAACAAGTTAGCTGAACCCATGGATACATCAGAATCAGGTTCCGGTGTGTCAGAGTATACAAAATTGGACTGGTCTCTCAGTACTTCCTGAGATCCCAAGATATCTCTGATGAACTCTCATTCGCTAGCGATATCTCTCTTGATTTCTACTGCTGTGCATGTTCCATAGATGTTATTGGTGCAGATAACGGGTTGTCTGAGTCTTTCAGATCATTATGTCTTCATCCGTAACTCCAGCAGTGCTTGTGGTAATGGTTTATTATGTCGGAATGGTCGTTCTACACCTAGTGGTATTCTCCAGTTGGAAGTTCCAACTCCTCTATTCGGTCGTTCTCATGATTCCAATGAAGGAGACGAGTCCTGCCTAGTGGAAGGTCCTGGTGTAGCACGTGAATCAGGATCAGGACGTCTACACTCTCTGTCTGTTTTGTTCCTGTGTCGTTCATCCTGTTCATGTGTTCTGGAAATGTCTTCTTTGTCAGTGCTATTATCTGGAGTTCCAGGATGTAGCTCCTCTTTACTAGTTGAGTTCAGATTGTCATTGTTTGAATGATCAAGTGAGGTGTCTGATAGATGAGAAGGCAATAATGATGTCCATAAGTTTGGTTGTGATCTGTTGGAGGTGATATGATCAGTATCATCTCCTCCTGATTCCAAACTATTAGATGATGATTCATGACTTTCATCATCTCCCAGATCGGTGGTTCAAGAAACATGGGGTGTTTGTCGATTGTTTGTTTCATGACATCTTGGGAATGAGAATTCATCAAAGGTTGCTGTTTGTGAGATCACAAGGTGTCATCATTGATAAGACCAGAACTAATATCCCTTGGTTCCAGGATTGTATCCAACAAAGATCATCTCCTCTGACTTGGAAGAGAGCTTGTTGGTGCGTAAAACCTTTGGTATAAGCACATATGCTTGACATCCGAATGTTCAGAGTTCCGTAACATCAGGTTTGGATTTGTTCCACAATTCATATGGAGTTTTCCATTGAATGTGTCTCATTGGTTGCTTGTTATAGATTTGTAATGCCAGTTCAACTGCGTCTTGCCAGAAGAATGGTGGTAAGCAAGTGTGTAACCGCATTGCTTCCACTTTTTCAAGGATAGTATGGTTAAACCGTTTTGCCCTTCCATTCTGTTGCGGTGTGTGAGGAACAGTGAGTTGATGCTCAATCCCTTGAGAGGAAAGTGTCACTTATAGTGAAGCATTAATGTATTCCCCCCCATGATCTGAATGCAGTGCTTTCAGGTGAGAAGTGGTCTGAGTGGTGGTCCAACTCAGCCAGTTACAAAAACTATTGGCTGCATCAGATTTGTTTTTAAGGAACAAAATCTGTGCAAATCCAGAATAATCATCGATGAATGTAATCATCCATGTATTTCCATTGCGTGAGTGGATAGGGAATTCACAGAGATTGGTGTGAACCAGATCAAGTATGTGACTTGCTTGTATGATGGATTCCACAAATGGTTTATTGGTCATTTTACCAAGAGTGCATCCTCGACAAATGCCAGATAACTTCATCATTTTTGAGAAATTCAGACAACCAAGAGTTGTGCGATGAGCTTGACATAAAGCTTTATCCGAACAGTATCCTAAGCAATAGTGCCATAGCAGTGATGAATCATCTTGAAGACTGTTTGCATTGTGTGGTGATATGATCTCCATTCATATCCAATGCAGCTTATTCCCAGATACTAGAGGTGTTCCTCTAAGTATGAGATGTCCAATTGGTGATCAGAAAGTCATTGATTTGTCGTCAATGGTGGCTCAATATCCAAGATCCATAAGTGTATTCATGGATAACAGACGTTTGGTTGCTTTTGGAGTATACCAGACATTGTTTAGTCAAACTTGTTTGGTTTTCTATCCATTATTGCAACTAATTATGACTGTTCTGGGTCCGTAGTTCATGATGAACTGACCATTTGCTGTAAAGCAGCAACATTCTTCGTTTCCTAGAGAAGAAAAATCATCAATGTAAGGAGTGATGTGCTTGGTACAACCAGAGTCAATCATCCAAACATTGCTCCTAGAACTCTTATATTCACCCATGTAAAAACACAAGTTTGATTTGTAAATATCATAGGATACATCATGATAACCAGTAGGGTCATCATTGTTACCCCAGACAATGAGATTGCATGAGTCTAGTCCATGTTTTCATATTCCATTGGTATTCTGTCCGGATTGTTCCAAAGGACCACTGCCACCAACATTCTTTTTCAATCTGTTTCTCTAACATTTCCTTCCATGCTCCTCCTGAGTTTTTACACTCATAACTGTCTGGTGATCCAAGACAGGCTGATCTGGTAATCCAAGATCATGATGCGGTGATCCAACATCAGAGGGGTGGAAAGGACTTTCATCGTCTAAGAAACAGCAAAGACCAAAAAGGATTATTGTTAGTAAATCCACTTGTGGCAATAGACATACCTGAGTCACTACCTTCATTGTAGATTGTAAGATCCACTCCAGTACCTTCCTCTTCATCCATCTTGTCAGCCCAAGAGACATGCTTCTTTTTCGGCATGGCTGGTCCTGCAGTGGCAAAAGGAATTGGTTGCAAGGGTGTTACTATCTCTTCATTATCACCTGAGTGCTCCTGCACTGCTTGTAGTGCCATGTTCATTGTGGCAGCAGCAAGATTGCACATGTCGAAGGAAGAACCAGGATGGAATTGAGCGAGTGGTGCTTCCAACTTGTCATCTGATCCGAGCTCCATTACCTTGTGTGCACGAGCTTTCCCTTTCCCTTTATCCTTTCTTGTCAGTCTGCTCTTTGGAGTAAACAGCTTCTTTGGTTTCAATGCTGGTTTGGAGCATTATACTCCAGAAGAAGGTTTTGGGGATGATCCTCTGTTTTTCTTCCAGCAATTCTTCATGGTATGGTTGTTCAGCTTGTAAAAGCTGCAACACATCTGAGGAGCGTGTTGAACCATAGAAATCCAATTGGCTAGCGTGGGTAGTTCTACAGCATATGCCTGAGAAGGTGAGTGAGAAGAGGGTGCGACTTTCTGTCAGTTGTATTCCGCCATAATCTTGGTAGATATATGGTCAACAGTAAAGTAAGCATCGTTGGTGGTGTAAATGATTGTGGTCATGAGTTGTGGCATGGCACGTGACATCTTGTGGATGAGTAACATCATTTTGATGTCCTCGGTAAGAGTTATACCAGCATCTGCCAGCTAATTGTAGAGAATTTTCATGTTCTGGAGGTATGCGGTGGGTTCAATGTTGCCAGACTTTGGAATGTGGTAATCCAATACTTCACAAAAGATAGCAAACTTCCTGGTAGGTCCCGTAGGTAACATTGCAGTTCTGAGTAACATCCAGGTGCGGTATGCCAGGGAAGCATTGGTGTTGTCATAGGTGTCGACAATATACGTTTGAAGGTTTTGAGGGAGTTTCAGACCTATCGTACTGACAGCCATTTGATCATTTTCAATCCAACGGTCGATATCCATAGCCATAGCAACTGGTGTTCCAGCTCCTAGAACAAGAATGACGGTAGATCCATCTATAATCCACCAAACTCTTGTAAGCCGAAGGGCATTCCTCATTATGGAAGACCATGTGGTATAGTTGGAAGGACCCTTGAGTGTTGAAACCGCAGCAAACAATGATTTTGATTCTGTGGAAGAAGACATGGTTGATGATTGAGGAGTTCCTATAATTCATCAAACCAAATGTGGTTAGTCATGTTAAATGTAGGCCAAATGGTGCTTTTCAAAACTCTTTTTCTAACATGATGAGAGGAAGTTCCATAGGGTTGATTGACTGGTGGCAGTTGAGTGATACAGTCTATCTGAAACTCAAAAGTATCAGCAGAAGAGAATGGAAACATCTCTAGGTGATCCTGAGAGATAGGTTCCAAGAATGCCATAGTGATATTCTCTTTGAGTGCGGTATAATCCAGCTGCTCGAAGTAGTGGTAGTTCTCTAAAGTATTTCCGTCAAGAAGCTTGAACTCATGTAAACTGGTGTTCCAGAAAACATGTACAAGAGCATGCAACTCAGGAAGATACTTATTCAGGTCCATGAAGTCTTTTATGAGTCTCGGAGACCAACTCCCCATCGCTGTGATTGCTATAGCATCTCTTGCATAGGCGATCTTGCCAAAGGTTGGCAGTAGCAGCCATGAACTGCTCAACACTGTCTTCTCAGGTGAGAAGAAGTGACTTTTCCCCCATTTCTCCAGGTTCATCGCATCAACTCTCCAGTGAGAAGGAACCAAAGGTTACTTTGTCAGAGTTATACACTGACGACAAAGATCTGCTGTCATCAAGTGATTCGAGCGAGTGTTGATACCTGAGAATTGGTAGAGGGATAAGCCATAAAGGTTCTGGTTGTGCTAGACCTAGTTGGCATTCAACAATTTTGAAAGGATTGTTGTATGATGTGGCCAGCCTAAAATGCAGGCACATCGAGGCGAAGGAGGTTTGCCTCCATTTATGCCTCCACTCAGCATCCATGACTTCATTCCAAGCTTGTTTGGTTGGTACATCCCAATACCACTTTGCAAGACCTAAGCCCCTCCACATGCAATGCTGATCCACTAAGAAAGCAGCAGATGGTGGTGCAAAATCCATATCCATGTCATCCAGATTGGTTTTGGATGCTAGGCAGTATTGCATAAAGTTGAGAAGTGGGTATTGTGGGTCGTCCAGCCATTGTTTGTTAAAACAAGTAAAGTATGGGTTGTACTTCATCAAAGCTGTGGGAATGATCTCGACTCCTTCATGATGCACGAAAGAAGTAGAGCAGTCATCGACACCTTGGTAACTGATTGGATATCCGGTGAATTCGAGGACAGAAGAAAGTGGTTCATTCATATATCAGACCAGAGGGACAGAGAGATCACAAAGGGGATGAAATAGAGGTAATCCTTCTATGTTCCCTTTACTGGTGTACGTGATTAACGCTTTCCAGCCAGTCAGCTGTTGTGACTTGACCCAGTAGCAAGGGTTCTGGGGATTCCAGGCAGGATAGAATGGTCCTACTATTGCCCAGAGGTTCAGAGCTTGATTCCCCAGAAGGTACATCACTTGCGGTACATAATCCTTCATCTCCAGTTGCACATAGTCATGCCAATGGTCCCAAGTCCTGGCTAGGTACTGGTGCAGATTGTTAATCAACTGCATTAAGTGACCTGCATTGGGAAGGTATTGAATGGCTATATCCATGACCTCTCATGGAAGATTGATGGTTTCCTCGTCCAGATCCTCTGGTGATGGTTCCTGGATTGCCAGGAAGTGATTCGGAGGAGGGCGACGACCATTGCTCTTGGTGTCTTTGATTAGCAAACATCCGAGACAATCTTGGTGGTCATATAAATAAACTTGAATGCAGAGCATTGCTACCTCCAGCAGTCAGTTGTTGCCACCATCCGTCACTGCCAAAGACATGGTAGAGGATGTTAACCATCTGTTGATCCAATAGTGGTATACGTCCCATCTAGAGAATGGTTTCCATCTCTCTTGCGATATAAGCGTGTCTCAAATCCATTTCTGGAAAGATTCCACTGATTATATCATACCAACGAGAGGCTTCCCTTTCAGTACTTTTGGAGTGATCCATGAGAATACCAGTAAGGAGATGAGAAATTGCATTTCCAGCATCTTCCAGGTAGGGATCATGCGGGCTGTTAGGCACAGCTCAACTCAACCTTTCAGTTTGTCCCATCCTTCCAACATCCTGAGTCTATCCAGACTTGACAGGAATGAGAGGAGGTCCCCTCCAAACACCAACTCCTCAATTGACTCCGAAATGTTAATCCAATGAAGGAGACATTCTATTGTCACCATTTGGTAATCCGGAATGGGAGGCGACTGGGTATGGCATAGCCACACGCGGTCTCACCACATGATATATGATACCATTGGCGTCAGTACTCATCCCTACAGAGTTCTGTAGCCCGTAAAGCTAAACCCTTATGTAAGGTGGTGGTGGTGCTTGTTCCATATGAGTGCCCAATGGGTCATTTGGACATGACAAAGGATTGGAATGATTAACCCAACCAGACTGACCAGCTCCATTAGAGTGGTTTGGGTCTTGATTGCAATGCAAAGGTTGCATTGTGTCATGTGCAGAATGAAAAGAATTTGAAGAAGATAACTGAACTTTCACCTGATGTTGGTTATCTGTGGGAGGTGCTTGAGGAGCTATCATGTCTGGTATTCCAAGAATGTGAATTTGATCTGGTGGTCCAGGTACCAAAAAAGGTAGGTTTCCCTGACCCAAAGCGCTATCAGCATCCCTATAATATAGATATAGTCTGACAAGAAGTAAAAGAACGTTGAACATTATATTGAGTATGTGTGTTGACTCAAATGAACATACCAAAGCCATCATAAACATGAGTATGAACGCTAGGATGAATCCTAACTGTTGTTCAGTGACACAGCTGAAACCTGCCATCAAGAACATATCATGAATTGGAGCTTACTCCACACTATAGATGCATTTCAAGCTTGCCCAACTGTTCAATTACTTTCAGCATATATGGGGACTAGAGTGTTCTAAGGTGGACAAAGTGCATGAAAGCTGTAGCATTGGAAACCAACAGCAGCAGACACCCAATCTAAGTCTTAACCAGAGAGACAGTACCAGCCTGCAACTCTCCCAAACATATCAAAGGTAAATCGGTTGTGATCATCTAAGGAGAGCAGGATTCATGGATACACCGCATAAGCCACTCAATCCAAAGATTAGAAACTACCCCTGTATCATGTATGGCAGCTCTATCTTGATCACGATTGTCTCCAACTTGTACCACTCTAGAGGCAGCCACTAAACCACTGATGGGATGAAGTAAGGACATCAATTAATGCTTCCTTAAGCAGGGCTCATAACCTGATGAAAGATACTGGGAGATATCTGAGGTATGATCATTTCCAGGTCAGGCTCAGCGGATGTATAATCCTATGGCCTGGATATGTGCAGAGGAGCGTAGAGGGGCTATGCTTGTGTGAGAGAAATACTCACCCTGGCTTCTGTGTCTAAACTGAGAGCAACTACTCGAGGGAAAGGCCACCCCAATATAGTTCCAAGAAATGAAACAAGGGTTACTTCCTAGGAAATAGGAAGTAAGATCAAGGTAACAGTAGTACTGTCATACCTGATGTCCAGAACCTGGATAGGTTCAGTGTATATAGTCAAAGAAGGACTGTAACAGTCAATCCGATGACTCTACTGTGCTAACGGTAATCTGTCCACATAGGAAGATCCAAAGTCCTATATGATTCTAGTACTGGAAAGGTACTAGAGTAGTGTCTCTTAGGATATATCTGTAAGAGGGTGTAAAGGAGAGAAAGATCCTATCTGGTCTGTTCAGAGCAAGGGGTTTATATAGTGTGCCATATGGCACATGGACCAAGCCAAGTATGGTAATTACCCAGTTAAGCTGGATAAGAGCTACAAAGGCCATTGGATGATAAGCATCCATGATAAGAGCAGTTACTGCTATTGGTCTCTATTCTTATACCGATATAACCTGGTGATAAGAGGTTGTTTTGCTATTGGTTAATGCAAATAGCACTTATCGTATGATAAGAGAGATTATCACCATAGGATGATATGGATGACCGATATCATTGGATGATAGGGATAAGGTTTGAACCTTAAAGACATGTTGTGTGACATGAACATCGATAAAAGTGATCTCAATTAAGAGTACTCTTTTCAACACTGGTGTACCAGACATTCATGGTATCCTTGCTGAATGGCACAATTTCATTGATCATGATCTGACTATACTCGCTCATGCTGCACCCTTTGTCAAAGGGTACTTCAGTATTCACATTTTGATGTATTCTGGCATGCGGCAACTTCATACTGGTTTTTTTCAGCCACTTGCCATGCACTTGCTATTGCAGCACTATGCATCATATCATCCATACCACCACCATTCAAGTAAGTTTTTTTTTCTTTTACAGACAAGCATTAAACTAATACATTTGTCAAGTATCTCTACCCTCAACCAATCAAACACACCGCATCCATCACAGGGCACCAGTGATCCCCATTGCTGGGCTGTTACAACTGCTTGCGGTCGGGTTGACTTTCAGTAGATGAGGTATTGTTTGGACTACTGTCCAATGATGAGTACGAGGGTGTTCGGTGCTAGGTCACTCTGCCAAGTGAACCTGCGGTGACGACGTCCAACAGACAGTGTGAACCAGTACTGTGACAGGAGTGAGGACTGGCTGCACGTAAGCCGATGGGATGGGGTAACGAGATTGTTTGGCAGGCAAATCCGTTGGGTTAAAAGAGTGTCCACTTGAATAGTAGAATGAGGACTAGGGGGGGGGGGGGGGAAGCAGGAGACACTTGAGAGAGTGGATCAGAAGTGGTTACTAGATTTCGAAAGTAAGACTAAGATGAAGCATACAAGTACAAGACTGTAGGTTAAATACTACTATGCCTGGTCCATGCGAGCAAGTCACAGGTGAGTTCATAAGTAGGCAGCTGACTAATCCACTGTGCTGACTATGGGGGTATCACTAAGTAAATACATTAGTGACATAAGGATGTCGTGTTGAATGACTGTAAGTACTGGTGTGTAGTCCATTCGCAAAGTCCTATAGGTGAGACTACAAGGAATTGTAGAGAGGGGGGCAAAGATGAAATCACAAGAAAACGAGGAAAAATGGAAATGTAACATAGGCCATCAAGACCAGTTGCACATGTTACCTCCAGGTTCAGCAAGTGCAAAATAGGTATACTAGATGCACTGTGGTTTGAAATGGGAATAAGCCAAGCCGACTTGGATAATCTGTTCAAACAGTGTGATTACTGTGGTCAGAACTTCATGTGCAGTGCATTGAACATACATATCAAGGACATTGAGGCTAACTGGGTAAGCAATTCTGATGATGGCATGAGCAGGCAATAACATGGAAGAACTTAGGATGCAAGCATGAGCACTATTGAGGAGTTGTGAGGGGTACTGTGTTGTTGCCAGCCTGTCAGTTGACCTTTATACTGCGCGATAGTAATCATTTTTTGCTTTGTTTGTTTATTCTTGTTTGGTGGTTTTCGGGGTCACTGCTGTAACTGTCCTTATGGTAGAGCAGGAACTCCTGGTTCTTCTCTGGAATTTAGCCGATAAAGGTTCCGAGTCGTAACAAGCAACGCAACACTCGGGACAGTGTCAAGCCTGCGAGACTGACGTTAGGGAGCCAAGGCGGTCAAGCCTGTGAACTATGTACTTTACGTATTTCAGGCCCAAGGTGTGATGACGGTTGCGCTTTCCACCGCCAAGGGTTCTACAAGTTGTCACCTACTAAATAGGATAAACCAGTGCGTTGTTGCCCAGTGATCAAGTCGGAAAGCCATCTCAGGCTGGCATGCCGTGTATCACTGGCAACACCTTGTAGTGCGTATGTCCAAATTTGTTCTTGTCATTCTTGAAACATGTCTTCCAATGTTCTGCACCATCACGTACCATAGGCTCGGCAAATTCTGTCACGTACTACCTGGCTGCCGCCCGCGACGTGCGCTACCATAGTGGTATGGATCAGTGGAGGCGTGATGATTGTGTCGCGAGAGTGCTGACTTGACTCCCAGTTGCATTGCTTGCTGCACTCGTCTGGAACACCCTTGTAACACTTTACAAGGATGTTCAATACATCTGGCCATGAGTTCGACTGTTATTATTCAATCGAGCTTTCTAACGGCGTCTTGGCGCCCTCAGCATGCATAATAAAAGACCGTACAAGTGGGTATACTTCTTTCTTCGCTATGGTGTAATACTCGCTCAAATGTGGTGAAGTAGGGGCAGGCTGCCGGAGGCGAGAGCAGAGGGTGCCAAGGGACATCCAATGACTCCAGCCTTGTTCGGGAGAGCATCATGAGCTATACCCTAACCTTGTGAAGTTGTCACCACTGGCGCCTCCGCGCGCCACTACCGATTGGTAGGTAAGCAACTAAGTGGCCCGGTAGTCCGGCTCATCTGCAAAATACTTCGGGTAACATTGAGAATTGCAAGCTTACGACGGTCCAAGAAAGATTCTGAATGGTGTTTCAGATGGCGTGAGGTGAAGTTTTTTTTCCAAATGGAATGAAGTTTCATGCTAAACCAAAATAGAAACCCAAAAACATTCTTTCCAACTTGTTGATAGGCTATGTGCGGAGGCATGCCGCTGGCATGTAATAGTACTATATGTAGTACTAAATGCATAGTTCCCGCCTGAGACAGCCCTACCGAGAAGTTGGACCACTGACATTCACGCTTAGCATCAGGCAACTCCTTCAAGTAGTAAGTCTTTTGTTCTTGCAACATTATGTCTTCCGATACTACTTTGCAGCACCATGCAGCACCGGCCCCTGTCACATACCTAGCTGCCGCCCGCGACGTACGCTACCATAGTGGTATGGTTTGGAGGCATAATGCTCGTGTTGCGAGAGCCTGAGCACTCGGCTGATTTGACTCCTAGTCGCATTGCTTATCACACTCGTTTGGAACACCCTTCTAACACTTGACCAGGACGTTGAATATATCTGGCCGTGAGTAACAAATCGACTGTTATTATTCAACCTAACTTTCTAACATCGTCGTCTTGGCGCCTGCAGTATGCACAATAAGAGACCGTACAAGTGGATGTACCTCTTTCTTCGCTATGGTGTAGTACTCGCCCAAACGTGAGTGGATTACAGCGATATCCCATATTCGTGTCAGGAATCATTGAATTCCCTAGTGTACACAATATCTTAATCGCACCGCTGGCGAATGGCAGCAACCCTCCCTTTCTCTGCGAAATATGGCGCATTTATGTCGTGGCTTTCGTGCAGATTCCTAAAATCTTGCTCGAGTTTATTTTGGCCTCTCGCAGTAAGTCAAAAGTAATGTCTCTGCTGTCAGAAGACGCAACTTAGCTGGAACCTGGGCTACAGTATATGCTTTATATAATCGATCACGGAGGGTAGCTTTGCTTTTGTCAATTTTGATCTTAATGGAAATTGGGACCGCAGTGAGAACGGTATTGTTGTTACCTCTCACAGGATTTTACGGAACATGTCTTTTGGTAATGGCGCCCAAAGGGGCCAGGGGTCAAAGGTCAGTCCAGTGGTTCTTCTGTTCATTCCGAATACTTGACAATCAGCTGGAATGCTTAGCATATCTGGGTTCATCGTTCATTGCATGTTTATCGGCCTGACTCTGGTCAAGTACTTCACCTTCAGGATCGGTTATGGCAGGAGTCCCCTTGTATCACTTGTGGTCCGTGATAGCACTACAGTATATGGTGCAACACTTTGTAAGTATTTTTTGGGTTAGGCAGCTCGATACTGATGTAACGACAGTCATACTCGTGTCAGTTGTAATCCTATGTGGTTTGGACGATGAGCGAGGTGTTGCTATCGCTTTGTTTGAGTTCTTTCTCTTGGCATCGCCTCGCGTGTTGCTGATGGTTGGTATTTTTTTTGTTCTTCTACATTCAG
>JBBPSN010000326.1:0-17430 GCA_038093615.1 Austroboletus olivaceoglutinosus | reverse complement strand
TAAAAAAATCGTTGGTTTGATCGCCAATCAGAAAACTCATACTCACTGTTCTTTATCTCCATGTATTGCCAAAGCGGGCCAACCATCTTGCCTCAAATATTTCGTGATATCGTCAGCAACCCTCTTGGTCCCTACGAAGATCAGGACTTTAGCATTTTCTGAGCTGATTTGATCCAAGTGCTTGATCAATTTTGCCCGTTTCTCGAAATCGCTGCAGACCTCAACAATCTGCTGAATGTTGTGGTTGGCGGTCAGTTCCATGGAACCAATATTGACCTGGATCATATCCTTCAAGAAGTCCTATGCAAAACCATGTCGTCAGTAACAACCGCCGCATGTTCAAAACCGAGCAAATACGTTTGCCAACTTCTGTACATCCTTCGGCCATGTTGCGCTGAACATAAGAGTTTGACGATCTGGGCGGATTTGAGAAACGATCTTCCTGATCTGGGGTTCGAAACCCATGTCAAGCATGCGATCAGCCTCGTCCATTACCAGATAGGTAACACGCCTAAGATTCGTCTTCTGAGTTTCCAGCATATCAATAAGCCGACCGGGAGTTGCAATCACGATTTCGACGCCACGTTGCAAATCACGAATTTGAGGGCCCTTGGGGGCACCTCCGTAGATGGCAGTGTTGCGAATCCGTGAACTCGACCTGCACAAGATTGATACGAGATCGGACACAGCTATCACATCACTCACCCGAACTTAGTACATTCTTGTTGGATTTGCACTGCAAGTTCGCGAGTGGGTGCCAACACAAGTGCGATGGGCCCATCTCCGGAAGCCAGCAAAGGTTGACTAAATGGCAGATGAACGAAAAGTGACAACATAGCAATGTGTATATACTCACGCATTGATGTGAAGCATGGCTGGGAGAGCAAAAGAGATCGTCTTTCCGCTTCCAGTCTGCGCAATTGCCACGACATCTCTACCGCTTAACGCCATTGGCCACGCTTGACACTGGATCGGTGTTGGCGAAGTGAAGCCTTGGGCATGAATAGAAGACATGATATACTCTGGGAAGGCGGCTTCGTCAAAGGCGCGGACAGGTCTTGGGACACCACGCCCTTGGACCTTGAATAAGTGATCAGTAAGACAAATTATCACCATCTCAAATTTACTACACCTTTATGTCTTTGCTTCTTCTGAACTCTTCCACCTCTCGATCGCTGAGAGCCGAAATTCGTTTATCCTCCACATAAAAATTCTTCTCGAAGCGTTCCAACTTCTGGGAAGACCAATCGATAGAGCGTAAACCACCACCCAGATTGCCCATTCGATCGTCGTGTCCTCCCCAGTTTCCACCGCCATGACCGCTGTGACCGCCATATCCTCCCCCGTAGCCACCACCACCATAACCATTACTGTGGCTCTAAGAATCCACAAAATAAGCATTATTACTTTCAAAAAAAAAAACTGCGACGAACCATTGTTCGGATAGATTTAGAAGAATGGTAATGACCAGAAGCAAAACGACAGTAGTGATGAATCGTGGAACAAGTCGAGTCTGACAAAGCCACAGGAAGAAAAGAAAAAAAAAGGATACATACACATAAACAGATTACATAATACAAGCGACTTTGCTCTGAGAGAGCACCTCAAGCCGACGGTTTTGGAGAACATCAAGGAGGGTTGGGGTATAATATTGCATATTGTACATGGAACGGTAACATTTATACTACCTTTCCAGACATATTAGGATGGTGTGTGTGGGACATGAAAGTATTGAGTGATATACAAACAGGATGGAGAACATGACCTCACATAACCGTGCATGCCTTGCGAAGCCGGGTTGTTTTCTTGGAAGGATCGTCAGGAAACCGTGCAAGCATTTGCTTCACAAGATCTTGAAACACGTCTGATATATGCCAATTACGCTTGGCGGATGTCTCGTAGAAGGGAATACCCCAGCGTGCCACCAAGGATTGAATAGTGCTACGAGAAACTTCCCGTTCAATGACTAAATCCAACTTGGTGCCAACGACGACGATGGGAATAGTCTGAACACCATCAATTTCAGTACCAATCAAAGTAATAAGTTGAAAAAATAAGTTACAGTGTCACCACCATTTACGAGATAAATCTGCTGGCGGAGATTGTCCACCTCACGAAGGCTTGCTTCTTGAGTAAGACTTGGGTACAGGTAAATTATCACGTTAAAGAGGGGCTAAATATAATACCTGAAAACCAAAATAAAGCCCTCGCCAGACTAACAAATGAGATACAACCATGAGTAACGCGTCTGCTTCAATGAAGAGATTCTACACCTTTATGCAGAGTTCTTTGAGCGCGGTAAATTGTTCAGCCCCTGCCGTATCTAGTACTTCGAGCTGGAAAACAAGATGTAAGAAGCGACATTCTCATGGAAGGCCGAATATGGTTTGAGTGGAACACACACGAACTCACCGAAACCTTAACACCATTGACGTCGACCATATGTCTGTAAGCCTCTACACTGCTTATTAGTGTACTCAAAAGGTCGGTATATCACGCAAGACTCACCCTCAATCGTTGGGTCATAGTTCTCGAGAAAGACATCTTCCACAAACCGCACTGTTAGCGCTGACTTCCCTACTCCACCGGCTGAATTCAAGATATCAAGGCTTCTTCTATTGCACAAAGAAACTGATAAACACACCACCAAGAACAACAACGTTATAATGCCTCATGTTGAGCGACGTTGACAAATAGTGAATGGGAGAATGAATGGGTAAGGGCAACCACGTGTAAGAAGTATGCAAGCAATGGCATGCAGGAGTGTGGGCTATTAATCCCCACTAGCGATAGAGAAGGCGGCTAAGAATTAAAGTACATGACAAGCAATATGACAATGTCCAAAGTCAAACTGACCTGTAATACTCCCAATTGCTACACTCTGTGGTCAGCCACCAAGTAGATGTTGGCGTGCAAGCTCTGAAGTGTGATCTCAGAAGGGTTTACAAGGCAAAAAATCAGTTATGTGGGGTGCTTACGACTACTAATTTGGTCCAAGGTACCCTCACTGTGAACGCAGAAGCACTGCCAGTGTTTGCAGTGGGCAGTGTCGACGCTCGATTATGTAATAATAACTCGCTAATTATGTAATAAAACCAACTTCATTTGACCCTGTCGTTCGTCAAGCCTGGCTAACTAAGTATGCCTCGTCCACGCGTCTACTTCGACTTTTCCATCGGGCCTGAGTCCGCAGGAAGGTGTGGTATTACCGAAAGGCTAGCATGCACGATATTAACGTTACTCCAGAGTTGTCTTCGAGCTATTCAACAACACAACCCCCCAAACTGCCGAAAAGTGAGCTACTTTCAGTACCACTGGTTCAAACTTGTAAAGATAAAAACTGAGGCATTCTCAGCTTCCGGGCACTATGTACAGGGGAAAAGGGACTATCAGTTGTCTCAGAGCGCCCACTATATTACAAGAATAGTATTATGCATCGGTCTATCGAGAATTTCATGATCCAAGGAGGAGGTCGGTCTCCAGTCTGTCATGCAATTCACAACTCACCACCACCAGACTTCACGAAGCATAATGGTACTGGAGGGGAATCTATCTACGGGGGCCACTTTCCTGACGAAGATCTTTCTCGGCCCATCGACTCGGAAGGGTGCGTCTATCATTTGAATCATCAATGACTCCAGAACAATTGAACAATCCTAGACTGTTGTGTATGGCTAATCGGGGGCCTGATACTAATGGATCTCAATTTTTCGTTACCCTGCGAGAGTGTCCGCACTTGAACGGTAAGCTTCTTAACTCCATCAAGTCGTAAAATCACTCAAGAACATCAGGTAAACATGTCGTGTTTGGAAAAGTGATCAGGGGTTACGAAGACGTTGTAAAACGGCTAGCGGAAGTACCCGTAGATGCGAAGGATCGACCGCAAATGCCAATCACGATTTCAAACTGTGGCGAACTGGAACTGCGACGACCACAACCAGTGGATCAAACGAAACGTATGTCTGTTGTTTCTTACGGCCAAGCAAGTCATGTCAACTTTTATGCAGGTGAAAGTGTCAAAAATCGAAAGCGCCGTGATGCTCGGTCCCGGTCACATAGTACAGACCGAGAGAATCGCCATAAGAAGCCGAAAACGCAGGTTTCCAAACCAAATCCCCTACCTAAAGCTTCTCAAGAGCCGGAAGGACACGGTAATCGACAAGAAACAGAGGAAGAATATGATGTACGTCTGGAACGTGAAGAACAAGAGCGAACGGCGGAAGCTAAGCGCAGAGAGTTGGAGCGCATCCAGCGAACGTATGAAAACACGAATGCAGCACAAGGTGTTCGTTTCAAAGGTACGCTAATTGCTTATCTCTTAGGTATGCAAAATTCGACTGTATCTCGTTGCAGGCCGTGGACGCATGAAATTTGTTGATCCAGAGTTGCATTATCGGCGGTAGTAATGAAAGACATCACACCGACATGATATGATGTGCCACGTAGAGTTATGATATTCTGCAATCAATTTCAGGTGTTCATCCCTCATAGATGTATCATCTTACTAAGAATCGTAACATTTGCGATACGATGAAGGCAAAAAAACAGTACTAGACAGACATCTCGACCACCTGCTCAGTAACGTCATCTATCAAGGAAGTTGTATCCTTTGCAGCCTTTTGATCATCCATCCCTCCAACGGTGGTTGTTTTCGCGCCGGCAGCGTTCGCAAAACTGAACGACGGCCTGACATTTGAAGAAGCAGGAGCAGTGGAGGGAGGGGTCACCGGGGCTTTAATCGGATGTGCGGATCCTCGTTCAGTAGCTTGTCGAGAATTTGTGCGTGACATAGAGTGCTGAGAAGTCCGGTCCTTGGTAAGCTCCAAGCGGGCGGCAATTTCGCGATCCTTTGTGGTAACGTCAACCGGCCTGCAACTTGTCAGAATAATGTTCCGCATTGCGACGACGAACTGACTTTGCAGAGCCAAAGGGATTCGGTCTCGGAGTATTAGACGCCAACTTTGGGGAGGACAAGGGAGATGGGCTGGTGGAACCCGTGGAAGCACGAGGTAGTAATTCAAGTTTTTTACGTGTGGTTTGAGGGGTTGGGGGAGTGGAACTGCTTGCTGCATGCGAGCGAATCAGCTGGAATCAAACATTGCTCAAACATTGACGCGAATACTCACGGGAAGTGGCGTCTGGAGCTCTCCGTGCGCGCCAGTCGCCTTCGTCAGGGATATCTCGCGCATGAGCGGAGTCAAATTTGCCCTTAACGCTGCCAAACTTGTTAAGCGTGGACTCTTCAGGTACTGATGGCTTGAATCTGCTCCCCATCGTCCAGTGTTCTTCCCTATCCGCAGTGCCGGTTTGACCCTCCGTAACGGAGAAACCCGAGCCCCTCCGACGAGCTGACGGCACCTCCGGTTCTGCTATTTTGGACAGGGGGCGTGATGATCTCCAGTCACTGATTTCATCGGAAACACTTGGTGGCGGTCGTTCCCCGGGCTGCCCCTCAATGCGACGCCGTGAAGATTCACGAGAATCTCCGAAAGACGGAAGAGGCCCTTCCCTACGCCAGTTTCCAGAAAATTTGGAGTCGTCCTCTCCGACAGAGCCGCTAAATCCAGGTTTTTCCTTTGCTAAGGTGGGATTGAATTTACGTTCAAACACAAACAATATTACTTACGGGGTTCAGCAACGCTCACTCGAATAGTACGACCTGATAGAACCTGACAGGATCGTCAACAAATCTACTTATTCAGAGGGAATGGGACAACTGACCTGTCCCGACCTAGACAATGCATCTTTCAAGGAATCCAGTTCTGCAAATTCAATATAACCAAAACCCTTGGGTTTGTCATCGCGATCCTTGATTATCTTGACAGACTTGACCTATAGGCATGTTGGACGTTGCAAGTCTGGAAGTAGTACACAACGAACCTGATGAGGACTGAAGAAATTAGCCAATTCGTCTTCAGCGATATCAAAGGCGAGGTTTCCGATGAACGCGGTGAATGGTGGTTGGGACGGCAATGGGACCTCTTCTCTTACGGAAAGGAACGGACGATCCGCTGTGCAAAGGTGTAAATCGGCAGCGTACCGATAGGTTCAAGACGAAACATACGTCGAGATGGTGCAGAGTCGTCGCGCCTGTTGAAGCGATCAGTAGGACGCAGTAGCCTATCTTCGTCCGTCTTAATGGAGGCTGGATGAAGTTGACAAGATAAGACAATGCACCCAAAAGTGCATGGAAACTTACGGGCTGAGGGAAGAGCGTCCATTTCATCTGCCCATGAGCCAAGGGCTAGATTCTGGATCAACCGAGGGACCGAGAGGTGTACGAAAATTTATGCGCACTGTTATCACCGAGGAACTCGTTGAGGGACATCTTGGATGCCTTGGATTTTTTCGGCGCTATGGGTTGGAGTGAGACTGGCATAGTGGTGCAGAAATCTGGAAGCTTACCCATGGTTGTAAGTTAAGGCTTTTTTGCGGTGCTTTTGCAATGTATCCGCCACGCTGTTGTATATGTAGTAGCCTGAAAAGCTGTCGAGGGAAATGACTTATTTTGTGGTATGTACAGATCTATTCCCACGCGTCCGCTTTTGTCATCATCACACATCCTTCGCTATCAGTATTCAAGTGTCTTGGTGTACTACGATCATGATCCTCCTCGAAGTAGGGTGACGTTCACCGCCTATTCAATACAAGCTAACGTGACCAAAGTCTCACAATGTTATCATTCAAACTACTTTAGCAGACAAGGCCGCTAAGTGGGTCCTTAGTCCGCATGCTGCGATGACCATCTAGTTCATTGATCACTCGCGCAAGACCCTCATCTCTGGATGTCCTGTTCGTCGATTTTGACGGAGTTAGATTCCACTTGTCGACACCAGACAAAAAGACGGTGGCACTACTTTCGATGAACATTCGCTGTTGGGACGAGCTTGTGGCATATGGCGTGCTGGACGTGCTCAGACGGGAATACGGCACTCTCATCAAAGCCCAAACGGAACCAGAATACCATATTAGTCTCGAGATAGACCTCGAGCAGCTCCCCGGTGATGAAGGTGCGCGTTTTATATGGGCTGCGGATCAAACTAATAAGATGCAGCGAGTCGAGATGCATTCATTAAATCTATCGCCCTCTTGAAACGAAACGCCCTCGCAGCTCCTTTTGAACTAGCTTTTCAACAACAAAAGGAACTGGAAACCTTGGGAAGTGGTCTCGGGGACCTGATGCAGATCCACTATCGTGACGAGGAAGCTATATACATTCGTGCATCTCCTGATCGAGTTACAGTCATCTTCTCCACCGTCTTCCGAGAAGAAACGGATAGGATTTTCGGAAAAGTGTTTCTGCAGGTGAGTCGGCAAAAGTTGAATTCGAATGCAGAGTTTCCGTAACGTTGCCACCAGGAATTCGTCGATGCTCGACGTCAACCCAGCATCCAGAACGCTCCGCAAGTCCTCTATACTAATCGTGATCCGCCTCTCGAGATCCGAGATGTCCCTGGTCTCCGTGATTCTGAAGACATTGGATATGTCACCTTCGTACTCTTTCCCCGCCACTTTTCGAAGCCTGAAGCATCATACAACACGATTTCACACATTCAACTGTTCCGCGACTACCTGCACTACCACATCAAATGTTGCAAGGCTTACATGCACTCCCGCATGCGTCATCGTGTAGCGGAGTTCCAGAAGATCCTCAACCGTGCAAAGACGGAGGTAGCTGCCACTGAAAGGAAGACAGTCACGTAAGTTCGTGCGATGAGTCAAGTGAAACTGTCCTGACAACGATTTCAGCGGCAGAACTATGGTAGTTCGATAGGTAGCTTAGCTTGATAATCAATGTAATGTGCGCCGCGTCCCCAATTTCTCACGCCATGGCAACCGAGCTGTTGCTCTTCTGAACGCTACACCACAATGAACGTCGAACACGGTACTGAACCAGAGGGAGCACCCAGCCAGGAGGATGGGGTACCGGATTCGATCCGCATAACCAGACAGGGGAAATTTCGCATTTGGGTCAAGAAAGCGCTGGACTTTTTCGAAGTGCGTTCTATTGTTCAGCAAACGGCAAGCATCCAACGCGGGCACAGAGCCATCCAGACAGGCCACTTGTTCTTTATTCAGCACCAGCGGATGTCTCGGCGTCCACTATTGCGCGTCTGGTCTCTGTTGTAGAGATCATTAAGCGTGAGTATCTGAAAGCGCGAGACGTGTCTGCAGGCGATGTCTCTGGGTTGCATCAATACAACCAGCTGTTATTCGAGCGACAAGGGACGGTTCCGACCGAGGACGGCAAAGAACGAAGGGATGCGATACAGCTTGCGCTCGGTGGTAATTTACAGTGCGTGACACGATGTTGTGGCAGAGCCGTCGATAAATGCATCCTAGCGCGAAGCAGTCGTTCGCGCCGCACATGAAGATCACGCTATCTGTCGCGCGCAAGCTGGACCGACGAGGGACGTAAGTTGTACTGGTATGCGCTGGTATTGGAACTGAGGGTGAGCAGATACCAAGCACCCGCGATCCGTCGCATGTCCAAGACAGCAAAGGCGAGGATGCGGAGACGGACGAAGAGGCAGGCGGGGGAGTAGTTTTGTTACAAACCTAGACAAAATTGGCATATGTATAACGTAAGATTGGCAGGAAATAATGTCAAGTCAGTTGAACTGGATGGTCGAACAAACTAGCCTTCCGGTACCTCAGCGAACCCGTCTCAGCAGTCTGGTCGAGTTTCTGCACTCAAAAACCTCTGGAGCTCTACATTGAATTTGTTGCATTGTCTTGTGTTATCGCAGCTGCACGGATAGTGTGTCCTGCAAGCCCACCCAAGTTGGTTCAAACCTGCCGGTAGATCTCCGACCTTCGATTTATAACGGCTTGCTTGGCTGCGCGTATGCCTCGCCGCACCTCTGCCCGCACAGTCTCGTCTTCCGCGACCACTCAGGTCCCCGCCCCTCCCCAACAACTAGAAACCCCTTACGACTCCAGCATCCGCCAACTTCGCCGCCATTGGAAATGGGCCGCCTTTTCTCAGTTCTTCTTCACGTTCAGCCCTCTCCTTGCCATGACTGACGTCACTCTCGTCGTAAGTTTGTTCTCATCGCAAATACTCGACATTTTCACCATGTCTTCCTTTGTTCGTAGGACGTCGAAAACGATCTCGTTCACTCAACGAACCGAGTTCTGCCCCGTATCATGCAGCGTTTGCTCACAACTCTGACTCAGGATAGAAAGATAACGTGAGGATCCTCTCCTTCTCCTCGTTTCCTTTTTCCCCAACATATCCACGTCCAGGACCGATAGCTGGCAAAATACATTGCGACGCCAATACCAGAGGAGAGATCCAGAAGCTAGCCCCATTGGCCTCATAGCTCGATCACAACATGTCGAATCCTCTCGGGCATCTACGGCACCCCTTGCTGCTATCTCTGAAGAACCGTTTGACGGGCGAGAACGCCAGAATGACTCCCTGGAGCGCGACCAGTCTCTCACTCCCCTTCCTCCCGATGACGAAGCTCCTGTCGAACGTTTATCCGAAGATCCAGAGCACCTTTCTATCACAAAGATTGAGGAAGAGGACACCTCTTCTGAAGCACTGGAACCACCGGAGAAACAGGTTGATTGGTTAGATCTTTCCATGCTTGCGAAGCTCGATTCTCTGCACACCCTGGCAGAGTGGCAATTTCAGAATCCACACAGACTCCGCCAACAGATGAAAATGGATGACGAGCAAGCAACATGGGTATGTTGAGGCCAAGTACTTCTGTCTCTGTCTCTGACTTGTCTCCCTGAAATGCAGCGCATTGAACCCATTGGATATGATGCCAGGAGAAACGCATACTGGCTTATCGGTGGTGTGTGGAAACGACATCATTAACGATGCCGCCTAATACTGTGTGCAGGTGACCGGCTTTGGATCCAACGAGAACCACCTAGACTAAACCTAAAGCGGAAACGGAAACCAGGTGGAAATAGTACAAAGCGGCAATCGCAACCTTCAACAGCAAAACGTCAGCGGACCGATCCGAGCTCGGGAGATGCTGGACAACCATCCGTTACACGTTCCACTCGCGGCAAGGCACAACCGCAATCTTCTCCAGTTCTTAGAGAAGGACGTATTGCAAAGACACGGGCAAACCAAAGATTGGATGCGCAAGCAAGGGATGTCGCCGAGTTTCGTCGCCAATTGGGAAGTTCTCGCCTTAGGGTTACATCAGCAACCTCACGCAGACCCATCGGTACTAGGGTCAGCGCGCGATTGCGAGGTACTGCAGTTGAAGATGATGAGTGGCAGGAGGTTCCGGAAGAATGGCTGGCCATGAACAATACCCGTAGGGGTTGTACCAAGGGCCCGCCTCCTAGTTCTTTGCCACCCGACGAGAAGAAGTCGACGACGGGATTAGAAAGCGACATTGGCTCGATCAGTGAGCTTACTGAACTTAGTGACGGCGAAAACGAAGGCGCGACAGGACTGGAACACGATTTTGATGAGCCGGTGGTTCATGTGGAGGAAACGAACCGAACATCGGTAGATAAAGATGCAGCAGTGATATCTGATGATCAGCAGGATGCAGAGGCAAAGTCAACTGATGCTCCTGTTACACCGCCCCCTCCTGATGATTTTGTTGAGTGGGAGACGGTTTGTGAACTTCCCTGGTTTTGGATCAGTCATTCACCAACCCATCCGAACAGATATGTGTAACACTAGAGGAATGGGAAACTATAGGGCAGCGGTTCGAAAAAGCAACGCATTATGCAGAAAAGGCACTTTATAAAGTGCTGACACAGAGCATCGTACCTATGGTTACTACTGAACTGAGGGTATGTTTTCCTTGTTGTCGACTCGATATACTCTTTCTTATATCCTCAAAGGACGTTGAGAGGAAACGACGAATGGAGGAGGCTGTCGTTCACCGCAAGCGTTCCTCCAGGATTGCCATGAAGGAGAGTGAAAAGGAAGAAGAGCGTGCAGCGATGAGAAAACGCCTAGAAGAAGAAGAAAAAACGAGCCGAGCACGAAGACTGGAAGCTCGCCAGCAGAGGGAACAGATAGAAAGACTAAAACGGGAAAATGCGCGAGAACAGCGTCGCAAGGAGCGCGAGTTTCGGGAGGAGCAATCAGCCGAGATGTGCGAGGAATCAAAGTCTGGTCATAATTGATATTTCATACTCCATGCTCTAATTGCGCTTCGCAGGGCCGACGGTTCTGTCAACAGTGTACAAGACAAGACGGGATCTAACTCGCTAGTAACCGAACCAAATAAGAAATCTGTCGCTCCGAGCACCGCCCCAATCAATGGTACAGGCAGTGGGTCTCGTAGTCCTGTTGACAACTGGGAACTTGATTGCGAAATTTGCGGACGGAAGGGCATTAATCAGGTGAAATTTCACCCGTGGAGTTTATGTTCACTCTTGATGTCATGCCCTCACAGGACGACGGTGTTTCCCTACTGTGTTGCGGTATGTGTGGGAAGTGGCAACACATTGTTTGCCATGATAATCAAGATACGATGGCTGGACGTCCAAAGCGTAATTGGGATACTGAGGATTTTATTTGTCGACGATGTAGTCTGAGAACTTCTGGGAGGTCCTCACCCAGTAGCTCTGCCACCTTCCTTTCGCTTGGAGTGAACAGCAAGACAGGACAGGATAGTGGCCAAGCTTATTGCGGACAACCATCATATCATCCTAGAAGCCATAACTGCACTGGTTATTACCAAAACTCGTCATCTGATGCAAGACACCCGTACGAGCGTTCTGACGTCCAAGCAACCACTCCTTCTCCTTCATCCCATTCGTACAATTCACAAACTCATCCGACGGGCGTTACGTTTGCACATTATCAGCCCCAGCAAGGCGGGTTCTCCACATCTCGACCAACGTACTCAGTCCAGGATGTTAATCCACCTTTGCACGCACGGTATAATCTTACGCCCCATACGGTTTCAGCGACTGGGGGCACTTCATATCCATCTACTTTCCACGCGAGTCTTCAATTAAATTTTCTTTATCATGCAGCTAACATATTTGTTTTCAGAATCATCCTATAACCCGCCCACCCGCTCATGTCCACGAACAACGGCTTAGTTCCTCGTCGTACCCTCGCACCACCAACTCGTATCCAATGAATGCTGGATCATCCCTTCATGCGCAAGGTGTTCCACCATACTACAATGGACATGCTCAAGCGTCATACTCTCACTTGCGTGGAACTAACTCGACTGTGCTAGGGCAGTATGCAGGGCTGCAACATGTGCCATCGTACCAACACGGTAAATAGCGGTTGGCTCCGTGATTGATTGCTGTTGGTTGCCTCTACTTTTTGTTGTAAGAGACCCCGGCCGATGGCAAGCGAATGAATTGTAGACGCTATTATACAATGTAGAGCTCGTATAATGCGGAGAGGGATAATCTATCGAATCGTTTCATACATCTTGAACGCAGGGGACGTGAAGGGAAACGGGTCATCATCCGTGACGTTGTCCCTGGTAAGTTAGATAAAATGATCATACTCGTAATTCCAAAACATAATCACGCACTCTAGAGGTCCAAGGATCTTTAGCCCACGAATATGCGTGTCTTTACCACTCATGTAATTCGTCATGACAATGATTTGAAGCACGTAGGCATGGACTGGCTTGCTGGAACACCGGAGTCAGTGTACAGGCAAAAAAAAGTCAACTGACAGAGCGACTCACTAGGTTGTTCCGTCTTCACTTAGCTCTGAAGAGACGTCGAAGGTGATCCAGCCGTCTGGTTTGTCCAGGGTAGCTACTCGAACGTCCTGGAGATCACTTGGACCAGTGCCAGCACGAATCGCTAGGGTTGACGGCGTGTAGGAGTCGTCCTGTGGCCAGCTGAGGTATATGCTAATTTTCTACGTGGCTTCAGATCAGGTCTTCAGAACGCAAGTAAAGGAATCAAATTGACCTGGATTGCAACCTTGCGGGGGAATTCTATAGTGATGAAGTGAGGCTGGGGACCATCGGAACTTTCCCCAAGTTCGAACGTGCAGCGATTGGACCAGCAAGGGAAAGTACTGACTGCCAGAATGTATCCGGATCACCGTCCCTCAAACACTCGGCACCAAAGCCGAATTTGTACGAGGAAACGGACCACTTGGCAATACGACCGATGTCTGGCCATGGAAGACTGGGTGGCAGGCGACCTGGAATTTATTCCGTTCTTAGCTCGCTGCTTGGTCGATCATGATAACAGGATGAGTACAAACTTTGGTGCATAATGGGCAAACCGTCCTTGGGCATGTTGGCTGCGGCAGACGGCGCAGGATTGACAGCATTCTGTGCGTTGTTGCGTGTACCCGCGGGCAGTGTGGCCATGTTGGTAGAGTTGGAAACGTTCAAGGTCGTGGAGGTCAGGAGCTTCAAGAACCATATGTGGTCACTCGGGTAAGCAAAACCTCACTTAGCCGCTGCTACACGTTAGTCCCATCACCATGGGAGAATCAGACTCGGACACGACCAACTTACCCAGCGGGACAGTGATGGACGACACAAACCAGTGGCCGAAACTGGCTAATATCGACGACTACCCACGCTATGGCCGGCAAATGATCCTGGACAACTTCGGCCTGCAAGGTCCTCTTTACTCTCACACTATCTTCTTGGCATTCAGACGTTCTTAGGTCAGATCAAGCTGCAACGCGCATCGGTAGCCGTGATTGGTGCGGGAGGTCTCGGATCCCCTGCACTTCAGTACCTTGCTGCAGCTGGTGTTGGCAAGTATTTTTCTTCGTCTTGTGATCAAATTAATTACCATTCGAAACCAGGACGGATAGCTATCATTGATCATGATGTAGTCGAGCTTTCCAATCTACAGAGGCAGGTACTCCATAATGAAGGGACGATCGGCATTTCCAAAGTACTTTCAGCCGCAGCTGCTATCAAAAGGTGAGTGGTATGCCAGGCTCGATCCTCTCTGAGATGCGATATCCCCATAGAATCAACTCGACGATTCAGGTGGATCCCATAAACGAGGTGATCACTTCTTGCAACGCGATGACACTCTTGGGGCCATACGATATAATTCTGGACTGCACCGACAACGTGCCAACTAGGTACCTTTTGTCCGACACTGCCGTTCAGCTGCGAAGACCTTTGGTCAGTGGTGCTGCCCAAAAATATGAAGGTCAGCTCTGTATTTACAACCTCGGCGAATCGGGACCTTGTTATCGTTGCATATTCCCAAAACCTCCTGCTCCAGAAATGTCCGGGAGCTGTGCGGAGCTGGGCATCCTGGGTGCAGTTACTGGTGTCGTCGGTGTCATGCAAGCTTTGGAGACCATCAAGATCCTCACCGGTCTGCATGGTGTGTGTGATGCGTTTGATACATTTTCCCTTGAGACAAGGTTTTCAGCACAGATGGAAATGCTTCCCTCATGTTATTCTCTGCTCTGTCAATGCCACCGTTCCGAACCATCAAGCTCAGGGCTAGAAAACCGACTTGTGTGGCTTGTGGGGTAGACGGACAAAAGCTTGGGGCTATCCAGGAAACTGACTACGTTGCGTTCTGTGGGGGACCCCGCCCCGACTGGCAAGCGAGGGGTTTAGCCTCAGGAAAACCTGGTGACCGTATCTCTGCTGAGGTAAGATGTTCGGCTCGGCCCCGCGGTATCAAGGCTGATCAACTACTTTCAGGAACTGCAAAAAATATTGCATTCGCAGGAACGATGCACATTGCTTGATGTTCGTCCTAGGAACGAATTTGGTATATGTCATTTACCTGATTCACTAAGTAAGATCGATCGTGTAATCCTCACCGCATCGTTGACGAATTCCATGTAGGCGTACCACTGCCGCAGCTGCTCGCGGATCCCTCGGCCTACGTTCCATCTAATGTTAATTCAAAAATTGTTGTCTCGTGTCGACTTGGAAATGATTCACAAATCGCAGCGGAAGCGATTCGTGAATTGAATCCATTGCTGGATGTGAGCGATGTTATCGGAGGGTTACGTGCATGGGCGAAGTATGTAGATCCACAATTTCCGGTGTATTAGACAGATTGAAACACAATGTGGTTATTGAAGAACAGTATTACAAGTCAACATGGATCACAAAAATGCTACACAAACTACCGAAGAATTAAGTATATTTCACTTCCCTAAAGGTCATTTTTGAGTAATTGCAATGTGACGGGGAGGTCATATATGCTCACTCAAACCAGCTTTGAACCACTTTGGTATCTTCTTTTGCTCAGACCCAGTTCTCGCTGAGCTTGACGATGCCTGCGACTCGGGAGCTGGTTTAGGTCCCTCGAAGCCGGGTGGTATTGGTAGGTCTATTGCTTGCGCAGCGATCGATGATATTAATGGCGCTGGCACATCGCTCTCTGTTTTCAATCAACACAACTATACAGAAACAAGAGTTGGAGAGACAAACTATTGAAAGATTCGTCTTCGAATCTGAGTAGGAGCACAGATGATGGCGCTAATTGAAGTTCAGCCAAAGTCAAGTCCCTGATATTTGGATCAGAAACTTTGAGGTCACGTTTAGGTGGGGACTGATCTAGAGGAAACGACATTAAGCGACATCCACGCGTCGCCGAAGATTTACAAACATAGAATGAATTTGATTGGCTTCACATCATCACGGAGTGATGAGCGAACGAAAGCATACACAGAACGGATCTTATCCGACGATGGAAAGGTTTTCTCTAGTTGGGTACGATCGCTAAATCTGACACGAATTGTTGTCTGCTGTATCTCAGCTCAATCAACAGGACAAGGGTCAAAAACTGACGTTTGGCCATCTATCCCTTTTCGCTTTTTCCGCTGCTTCCCTTGCGACTCGTAACTGAAAAGGTGCGTTAACGAGTGCCTGTGTGCGCGCAGTCAAAGTAGCTTGCGCGGCCATGAGATCAGCCGCAGTTGGAGTGAAGAATGAGTCGGGTAATTCTCCTACTTCATACCAACGGGATGAGTGCAAGAAGATGTTATCTAGGACCCACGGACGCACACGGGAAGCCACTGGAGGAACCGGGTGCCTTGTATACCTTGAAATCCAACGGTTCGACCGCACCAGCAGCGCCAATCCCGGAGGACGGTGTCCGAAGGGTATCAGACATTGAAATGATTTGTGCTGTGTATTAGAGCTATGGAACGATTTATCAACAAGATCTTATTGCTACAGGGTTGAACACCACACGAACAGGCGCCGAGTCTCGTTATGTGAAATCTGCCAAATGCGCTGATTTACTAGTCTGGGTTGTAAAAATCTGGAGGGAAGAATAACATGAGTACTGTGAACGACACGCTCAAGAAGCAAAGAAATTTCAGAAAATACAAATTGTCTCAGACCACGGGTCTCAGGGTGAACAGGCATGTACACCTTTTGGAACAAGGCCCGTGGATCGAACGCAAATTACAATGAGTGCATCATTTGCATGGCTTAAAGGACACGTAAACAGTATCAATACTCACAGAAAGAGGCGTTTCGTTCGATCTGAAGATGATGGCAGTAGTGAGCAAGTTGTTAGCGGCTATTTGTGGCTGTTTTCCTAGACTCGTGTGATTTGGGCAATCACTCTGCTCTCCTTTCGACCTTGAACTGGCCGCAGCGCTTGAAATTTGGAAACATCTGAAACTCGTATACATGCCCAATAATCACCACCATCACCTCCACGGCGAAGGCTGCGGTCATGAAAGCCATGACCATGATCACGACGGGGGAGACGTCGGTCCTAATGACAACTTGTTCCCTTATATCGATCGCCCCCATGTCGTTGCACTGAATGGGACAGGACCAGGCTCTAGCGTCATTAAGCCGTGGCATGAGCGAACGAATGAACAAGTGGTACGCGGAAAGAAAGCCCCATTGTGCTCATCCGTTGAGGCGATCTTAGTATTTGGAATCCGATGCAGACGAACAATTGTGAGATTCCGTCTCTGAATCTTGGCAGACCGATCCTGAACAGTTGCTTCAAGAATTATTCGCGTTCCGTTCACTGGTTCAGTCAAGCTACGATCTCTCCTTTTTAAAGCCGGTCCTGGTGATCAGACCCCTCAGAAAATTTCCTTGGTATGTAAATCAATAATGATACCACTCAGTGATTTCATCATTGGTGCGACTGCTACCCTGCCGATTCAACCCAAGTATGCGAATGAGTCGAACTTGGATTTCGACGACGTTGCAGATAAAACGCCTGCCCAGGAGTTTGATGTCCCAGTCGGGCGAGAAGTTGGCGAATATGCTGTCAGGTAATGTTTTCGCTCGTCCTTCAACCAGACTCGTATTGATATTCGTTTCTTGTAGGGCCACGAAATTTACAAACGTAACATCGGTGACCTTGTTTATCCCGTCGAGCCAAGGGGCTGATTCGACACGAGTGTACTATATCGGATTCCTTGGACATTGGAGTCAAGTACGTAGAACTTCGTTCTTGAACTTACAAACTCTCATAGATATCTAGCGGAAGACCAATCCTGTCATAACTGTGTATGAGGCACAGGCCAATTTA
>JBBPSN010000325.1:0-11891 GCA_038093615.1 Austroboletus olivaceoglutinosus | reverse complement strand
AAACTAACGTCATGGAAGGCCATCCCTAGAATGTTTTGAATACAATTTGTTGCCCTGTCCGGTCGATTACCGCAACTTGAACGCGTGAACCAAAACGCAGTGCGAGCTAGTAAGGGTCATGCTGGCGCTAGTTTCCAGCAAGGGTATTCTTGAAGCAACGACGAAATTTTTATCTGTCCATTGCTTGATCCCACCGCCTAGATGACCGTTGAGAGTCGGATCGCAGGCAATATGTACCGACAATGTGAGGCGAGACCAACGCAGAAACAATCAGCTTTGGAACTCATAAATCGAGTCTTCCATATACAGGCCAGATTGTTGATCCAGGTAGATGCCTTCAAAAATTTGGGATAACCGTGAGCTATACCTGAGGATATGCTGTCGAGGAAAAAACGTGAGAGTATGGGCACAGCAGAGCCGCCTTTGACCCCCGGGATAGCCCGTCGGAAGCCAGGTCAAGAAAAAATCAAGGAGAGCATTGATCAATCCTAACCTAGTTAGTCTTTATGATCTCCTCTAGCTCCATCTTCCGGCGAGAGGCCGTCATGCTGTCACCGATACAACGAATGACGAGGCAGCCTTTGTTTTGGCCTATTCACGAGTCAACCTGTTTAAGTTTGTTGGGAAAAAGAGTTTTGGCAAGAACCTAACGACTCGGTTGATATAAACGTACGTTGGTACCCTCCTCGCGATTCCAACCGTGTGTTTGGATAGCTCGCCGAGCAAGTTATTCCAGGACGTTATGAGGCGGTCGAGTTTCAAGTCAAGAGAAGAAAAAGGAAATACATCGGATAGGAAGTTTGATCAGGTCGATGAATATCTTGGTCAAGGGTCAATGAGAAACCTTTGGTCACTTTTCCCCGTCTCCTGCGTGTCTGCCTTTTTTTTTCACTAATTCGATCGTCTCACCCGATCTGCAGAGATAAATGTTGGCAAAATCTCAATCAATTACCTAGCCGACTAGAACACCCACGAGAAGAGTCCGTTTACGGCGGATCAGACATGAAAAGGACCGAATTGCATGAATGGTTAGAAGATGCGCTCCCCGAGGTGTTATGCTGCGCATTCTAGCGCGGTGATCGTGATAGGGACGGCTCCCTCGCAGTGCATACTATGTTGTTGCTCACAACGCAGTGTTCGTGATGTAACATGACGGAGCTTCCACAGAGTGACTCCCCACACGTTTTGCACTAGAACTTTAAGGAATGAGACGGCATGTGGCGATAGTGGGGTCGCGGGACAAACTTCAGATCGGGGAGCCGTAATATCAAGTGCGGCCCATCACGGCGACCACCAAATGTCTAAGCGAATCAGATGGTGGGAGAGGAGAGAGATACACGCCAAATGGAAGTTATAAGATTCAATGATTATAAGCTTAAAAAGACTAGAGACAGAAGCTTTGAGACAAAGTAGTTGAGTGAGAGAAAATAATATCCTTAAGAGTTCAAGTCTTCCCCGCTTGTTCGCCAATTTCTCCCGCTACTAATTGCTTACTAATCATTGATTCCCGCTCCGCCAATTCATCGTGGGCCGCTGCTTACTATCGGACTATTTTGTGCGGGGAATAAGCACCGTACCCATCGCACGACGTGTAATGCCATTGGACGTCTACCATCTTCTCATCTAATTTTGTACTACCAGTATAGGCAAGTAAGTCCACATTGATTATCACAAAGTGCTCGCTCAACTGCAATGATGGCAACCTCAGCATATTTTGACCCCTTTTGTACAAGTAGAAGCGTTAAATTGAGGTGTTTATTTTTCTTAACTTCACTTGATTTATTTCTGGATACTCATATATTACATAGGCACCATCGCAGCTTACTTATTACACCCCACACTTCCGTGCGTGACCTCTATAGTTGTGCATTTTATTCACTATCATCTTCTTAAGGATGATGGTGATGCCATGCTAGGTGACTATTGCAGGTATAAAAGTGGCGCCGTCACCATCGAGCACGAACTGAACAATACGTGGATTCCTCTCTCGAATCACGTTTAGCCTTTTGCACGTTCACGTATACATGTCGTGCTCGACAACAGATTCCCGGTACAATGAAATCTGCTTTTTCTGGGTCATCCGAGCACTTGTATGAGTTGGAGACCTTGCGGAGCCGAGGAGCCATGTTTTGAAGTCTTCCTGTGGGGAGGGTTAATGGAGATCGAGGTCATGAGAGCTACCTGCCGCAGATGACACTACCTAATGTCACTAATTTCAATGCATCCGCCAATCCTTGGCCCATCCACTACGGTTCTCTTGAACTTTATTGTAGCGTCACCCACGGTTATTGAAGCCCGTACTTGACGGGATTTACAGATTTGGCTGCCGCCAAACCAGTCATTGCCGCTTCTGCTCGTCTGAATTACACGTGAACTTTAACACCTCCATCATGATTACGGCCAGCCCGGCTTTTGAGCACGCTGCAAATTACCTTGCAAAGAATAAACCGGATGCCGGTACTCTGGGGTCCGCCGAACCATGCATTCTGGAAGCGGACAATAAGACACAAAACCAGTCCCATGTCTCAATTAGAAGTCGATCTCTGTTCTTATCATAGTGTCACAATCTCATATTTGTGCCCTTCGAGGTATGGATTTTTATCCCCTTAATTGCAGACATAACATGCACTTCAGGTATCTACTTACGCGGGATTAGGCTTTCAGCATTGTTGTGGGCTTCGTCATTGGCTTGAAGGCAGGGGTTGGATCTTGCGTAGCTGCATCATTCACTGCAACACCCGAATTCTTACTCATTACAGGATCTTTTTATGATCAAAATGAATTCATTGAAACTTTGTCTTTCGTTATTCTTTGTTTCGGTTGATCCCTTCCCCTGCACTGAGCATTTGCAATTTTGATTTCAAGAATGCCCTTGTCTTGATACCCTTGAATTTGCACTTCGTGAGGTATCCGAGTTGTTATATCAGACGGCTGTCTACGGTCACTCTCAATTCACTGTCCACTCCGTACAGCTATCTCAGTATCGTATTATAACCGCAATACCCTGGTATCTTTATCCCACGGAACTAAACGCAAAAATCGCCGTCAGCAATTGATCCTCGGGGTTTGAGTCCAAGTCCCTCACCCGGTCGTGAGTTTCCATTTCATTGTCACCAATCTGGGTGGGGTGTTTAGCGCCTGGCATTAGACAGCGAGGCCCTGGTCTAGTCACTTTACCGAGTAAAAGTCACCCACGAAGACGAGCGAACGCTATAAACACCGCGCCGAAATCCCCGTCTATGGTCGCGGTTGAAGCTATTCCTATGACATCGCTTGGATAAAAGGATAGTCTGCAGGCACCTCGGCTAGCATTCGCAAGCTGCATGATGGCGGGCCATGCTGCGTCCGTTGAGGTATAGTGCAATTATGGAAGCAAACCGCTTTGAGCGAAAGGTGAAACGCGTGTTATCCATGCACTTTTGGTGAGGCCGGTAGATAGACAGCGGTGCCGGTGCCACACTCGCAAGAAAAATATCGTGGGCGATTTATCGTACCAAGGATGGCTGGATCAAGGCCAAGCGCTTTTTACGTGGCTTTCACGGAACAACTATTCGGAAATGCTTGCGCAGGTTGTCGTTGGCAGTGTCTTCAATTCCAAATCCCGAGATGGAGCCGATCGGATGGCGGTGTGGTGGGTTGGAGTTGGCTCGGTGGCGTTGGTCATCTATTTATCAAATTCCGCTGACGTAATTTATCAGCTACCCAAGTAGGTGAGCTCAATGTGGGCCACACTGGAAAACCTTCGATGCATTGAACCCTCATGAACCTTACTAGTGACGACGAGCAAAATTGGGGTTTACTCAGACAACGTAGCCTCCAGCCAGGAGGTTTTGGAGAGGACAGAGTTAGAATATGGTCTGTGGACTGCGTCTACTGCCACACTATGTTGACCAAATGACTCTAGGCCTGCTCTCCTCGGCGCACAACCACTCTCCGATCCACCTCCATACTCAGAAGAGGATACCGTAAATGAATATGGAAATGTGACGGAACAAGAGACGA
Source organism: Austroboletus olivaceoglutinosus (assembly GCA_038093615.1). Taxonomy (NCBI): domain Eukaryota; kingdom Fungi; phylum Basidiomycota; class Agaricomycetes; order Boletales; family Boletaceae; genus Austroboletus; species Austroboletus olivaceoglutinosus. Next base: position 7,889 of record JBBPSN010000325.1, on the reverse strand, counting down.
ATGAGCCGGCGGATGACCCTCATGCAGACGAACGACAAATCAAGCTGGACACCGATCGTAGCTTCGTATTGTACCCCGGAGGTATGGAATAGCGTCGTCGGTATTCGTGCATGCACTGAATTGCATTTCCGGCGCCAGACTCTGGCACTACGCTCACTCGGGATGCACTCCAGAATGACTTGCTGGGGCTCCTCGTGTCGTTGTTCCGGAAACGCCGTTCCCTTCACTATTTCCAAGGTTTCCATGATATCATGACCGTCCTGTTTCTCACTTTGCCACCACCTCTTCATCTCGCATGTGCCGAAAAAATGGCCCTTCATCGCGTGAGAGATGCGATGGGTGTTGGACTTGAGCCAGTACTCGGATTGTTGAGGTGAGATACTCAAGTCCACCGCCTACAATGCGTTGATATATGACGATATGACACCAGAATATTGAGAAATTTGTTGAGACTTGCCGATCCTACATTCGCCAAGCTCCTCGAAAAGTGTGTACTTTTGAGACCTTGTTCGTTTATGCTGATTACAGTGTTTCATTTCGACGTCTAGCACTTCACCACTCCCATATCATGCACTCTCTCATCTCCTTACACTTTTCTCGCATGACGTTCCAACCCTTCCTCTAATACAACACCTATGGGACTTTCTTCTATCACGAGAGCCAATCGCTGTTGTATGGCTCGCCGCTGCTGTGAGTGAATTGAATTCGGCTTCTTTTTTGGTTTGCACCCTTTTGGGAAGCTATTCTTAACCCAGTTCACAGCTCATCTTATGCCGTAAACCTTCTGTCTACTTACTCGCCGAACAAGATGATGAAGGGATGGTTCACTCTTTGTTAGGGGGTTTGCCGGAACTGGTTGACGCAGGGTCAGAATTCTACTGCAATGGCTCACCAAATGGAGTAGATCGGGTCGCCGAAGATGAGATGAGTGGGGAAGCGATTACAGGATCTCATTCAACCATCAGTGGACTTCAGCACATACGTGATGACGGCTCCATGGAAACAGAGAACGAGTGTAACCAAGGCGCTCTCCCATCCCATGTGGTAGAGAACAATAGCACGATCCAAGCTAGCAGCCCTAGTCCGAAAAAACCTACCTTGCCTCTAGACCAAGACCTCGTGGCCGGCCCGGACAGGTTAACTATAGAATTCGCCGCGTCAATTTCCCTGCCCGACTCACCACCAGCTTCGCCCATTCTTTTACCAAATTCTTCCACCCCCGTACAGCCAACTATGTCGTTGCCAGGGGAATCGAGAGACGTTGATCATCACAAACCATCACTATCGAACTCCCACCTGTATCCCCCAACGCAGTCGTCTACCGTCTCAACGAGCAAATCGAGAATCAAATCCCCGCCGCTTTCCCTTACCTACCTTCTCCGTCAGGCGGATGACCTCCTAACCACCTACCCACCATCCCATCCTTTACTGCGCGTCGCTGAGATCATGGGACCCGATAGTGCTATGCGAACATGGCAGCCTTTATCACTCAGCACCAGGGATAGCGTGCCAGAAAAACAGCCATATCACGAAAACGACGACTACTGGGAAAACCTCGTCAACTCTCCGCGTATCGTTATACCATCGCCACCCCCGTCACCGCCTCTCGGACCCCGACCCTCGGGCAAGAAAACGAGAGTGTCGCCGAGACTATCACGCAAGGCGCTGTTTGACCCACGGAGGGTCGGCCTGCGTCTGGGCGCGCTCACGCCCGCAGAACGCAGAGTGTTGTTCATGGGTGCGTTGCTCGTAGTCGGGGCCGCGGTCGCGTTAAAGGCCAGCAAAGGTTCCTGCGTGGATAGCATCGTCAAGAGCAGCGGTGCCGAAGGACTAAAGCGCCTATGGAATGGCAAATGGACAGTAATGTCGTCTGTGATCGCTGCTTGGGGACGAGGATTGCCATAGTGCAGCTGGGCCCCCTCGTCTTTTCGTGTACCTTGAAGTAATTATAAGTACAAGAACAAAACTAGATGTAGATATGTACAACCGGACTCGGTGTGCGTGTTATGATAACCCGTTTTTATAATACTTTAACAGGCATACTCGGTCTGGAACACGACGAAGTGAATACTGTGAACCGGGGGTGGGTTCTCCTAAGTCGAAAATCTCCATCGGATTCAGCCAGTGGAAGGAGGTCCCATCGCGCGTTCAGGACTGCGGCTACGAGGCTGTTGCCTCACAGCCTCATAGCGGTGCTACGCATCGTCGGCCAGTACATGATGCATGATGTGCAAGACCAGATAATGGCATGACTGGTGTTTCCGCTCACAATCTTGGACCACTCGCGAAATTCAGTTTCACCGAAGTTCCCTGAGTCCGATGCAGACCCTTGGTAAGATCAAAACCGCACGAACGCAGCTTTCTATAACTCGTTCCTAGATTCACAGTACATACCCAGATCCTTGGAAAAGAAATGGTACTGACGTGAAACTATGCTCACTGCCCCATGCATGATTGCACGACTGTTGCATGCTTCCTCGAAGTTTATTGCTCGGAGCCAATCATGTCGACCAGTTTGAAGACCGACGAATCGCCGAACGACAAAAGAACGAGCTCGCACGCGATCGTTGAGATTTTTGAAATGTCAAATTTTCCGCCTGTCGGAATCCACCGGAATTGAATGGCATATTTGATGGGAGAGTCCTGTGCTATCAACGTGTGATCTCCCACCGAGCATCGCACCCGATACGAGATTGTATTGCTCAGAAGTACAATGAGCTCGGACGAGCGGAGAACACTGCCGAGCCGTGATGTGCGCGTGGCCGACGCTCCTGACCCACCCCTACGGAACCCCGTGTCCGACACAGGTTTCTTTTATCTTTGATATTTACACCCTCAAATTGAAACCGGCCCCCAGTGGATGCGAGCGTGCCTTCCGACTTCCCATCGATCTGATCCCTACCTGATTAACGCCATTATTACAAGACTTGTCCAAAAGAATTGAATTGAATGAGGATTGGCGAGCGCAGTCTGAGAGTAATAACCTGCCGAGTCCATTTTTCCTTTCCGAAAGGTGGAGCCTTCATGTAAGTGATGTGAAATTGGTCAATTCATCCGCAGCACATTGTCGAGTTTTTCGAGTAGAGTCCGATCCAAGTCAGCGCTGCCGCGGCGTGCCACGGCACCGCTAGGTTGAAATCGGAACGATAATGAGCGATTAGGCTGTGACGGTCGTTGTGGTTAGCAACTGTTGACTGAGGGTCGGTGCTTCTCTTTCTCACTATTATTGCAAGATGGGATCCATATGGCGAGGCTGTTGGTTGGCGTGTTTACAACCAAAAAAGGCGGGGGTTCGACAAGAGGGATGGCGTACGTGAGAGCACTGAAAACGTGGGTTCGCTTGCAACGTTTAGGGGAGGGAGAAGTGGACCCACGAGAAGCTCTCGGCCATATTGACCCGTTCATCCGTTGGGAACGGTATACTTTGAGCTTGTCTTTGCCGGCAGGTTCATTGGGTCTGGTTCGCCTGAGAATATTGTAGAAAATGACATGGATATACAAGTCCCAGTCTCGGGCCGAGATACTATCCATACCGGTGCGAACGACCTGTAATACATCTGGCCGAAATTTTTGTACTCATTTGCGCAACGAGATCGGGCTCTATTATTGGCAGACTCTGTAGTTTTTGGATGCGAGACTAATGCAATGTGGGAGTTCAAATGTATTAATCCGGAACAAGCAAGTCCAGAAGTTGGCTATCGCTTGGAAGGATGAATCTGGCTTTCGCTTAGAGCTTAGACTATACGGGTGCACGCCGTAAAATGGTCATATTGATCACTACCAAATACTCTAATCTAAGGTCTATTGCACCACTAGTTCAGGCAGGTGTTCTCGAAAAAAATTTGATAGCCGCCACCGGCTCCCGTGACGCGTGACCCCCCTGAGATTGCGTTGAACGGCCGTAAACGGGAAGTTGCTCAGAGATTTGGTGATCCATTGATGTAGCCACGGGGATTCTAAGACTCTGGTTTTAACGCCTTACGATCGTATTTAAGCTCATACATCGTGGTCGATGGACCAATACCCCGTCACCGTGGAAGGTGCAACATGGACCCAGCATACCCTTATTCTCCATCCAGGTCTACGTCTCCCCCTAGACAGAACAAGGTTATTACTCAGAGACAGTATCGCGAGAAGGAGACGGAAAGTTTTACTGCGCTTCGAGAGGTCATCAAGGACCTCACAGGAGAGGAGCTACAGACACGACAAGAGATCCTGAGGAAAGGTTGTAGTCATTCATGTCACTCCAATTTATCTTGGCTGATGGAATTACACGAGAAGCGACTGAACTGCTCTCCGCTGTTTTGCAGACCAGGAGACAGAGGCAAGCCCAGGTTGCTCCTCCGGCTTCGCAGGCTGAGATGTCCCCTGTAACTAATTTTGGTGGGTAGGAAACGATTACGTTTAACTGAAGGCCTCACCTCCTTTGAGTCGGTTCCAGCCAACCTTCGAGTCTTTGGTCGGACCAAGCTTGGCAGCCAAATGCCGAGTTTCACGTCCGTGGTGGCTACATCGCCCAACCGGCGCACGGCCAGCAGAACCAAGCCATGTTTAATGTGGATACTGCTTTGCCGCATGTCACTTACGACCAAAATTTGTTTAACTGCCCTGGACCCTGAAAGCCGCTCTTCGAACCCGCAGCCCTGCCTTGTAAATGCATCGTTAGTCACTGGTAGTACAATGTAGCATAAATGGAATAAGCGGATACCTAAGTTTAACGTTGACTAGCATGTGATTGTCATCATCGAAGACTTCAAGTTATGAGTCTCCATTTCAGAATGAGTCATAGTCCGTGTTCAGAGGATCTTTGATCGTGGATCCATCCCGCGAAAAAATCATCGCGCAGTCGATCCTGTGCATCTGGTGATGTGGCCTTCAAGTGTACTCGACGCGAAAAGAGATGTCTGAAAAAACCGGCTTGCATTATTCCCTGCATCGTTCGAAATTTGAGTTACTTTACCCTGGGTTTGCACGGGATCACAAACCGTGACCACAGAAACATTGGGTGAAAATCGTTCGCGATGTCTTGGCGGATGGCTGTTCTTGTTCTACGGCATGGCTTTTCGCTGTGGCCTGGCGTTAATCAACGTGGAGCTGAGGGCAGTGAAAGCGTCACTTCGTTTCCCCCCGCCAGCCGCCGATTCTCTTCCGACACCACGATGCTATTCATCTTCGATCGGGAAATGTTACGGCTCAGTATGAGCGCGTTAATTAGTTTTATTTGCTGATTGGAGCAACTCCATCGTTTGTGTGCAACTCCGCCGCCGCCGTACATCCACCTGGATATTTATAACTAACGTTACGTAACGCTCTCGCCGTCGGAGTGTCTACACAGAGTACGCAGTGGGCGGGATCGTCATACCAGCGGACAAGGAACTGAACTTGGGGGACGGCTTTGAAGAAAATTTCACCTGCAGGTTGTCGTGCTGTCGTCCAAATTTAACTGGAGATGATCTATGGCGATGTCACATGGCTATACGGCGTGGTAAAATAAATATTGTGCCGATCTTTGGACCCGAACCCGACTCACCGCCTCGCGCGAGAACATTTACACCTCATGCAATAATCGACCAACGAATCCAACGAGGCCAATTTGAACAGACTTTGGTATTCTTATCGCACAAGGACCAGCATTTCGAGATCAATTTTTGAAATAGGGCTAACACCGATATGGCCGAACATTCCAAGCGTCAACGTAGATACACCGCATCAAAAGTAGTCTTGGCATTCGATTGATTTGATGGAAATCTGCCGCAGCGTCTGGCTATTTGCATAATTTCTGCTCAATCTTATGGGTGACCCAAGTTCCTGACTCAATAACCGGATCTTCGAACACTACCGAAATGTCAAGCTAATCCCTCCAATTTTAGGTCTCATCCGAGTCGATGTGTAAAAAAATACGTGTTCGGAAAAAAATCACCCGACGAATTAGAGGTAGCCCAAGGGAACGTGACAGACCGGAGGTTCTATGTTTACGACGTTCGGGCACAAAGGGCCGGGTGGTGACGTAGAATCTACTCGTTGAAAGACTTCGTGACCATGACCCTCGTGCTAGGCACATGCCGGAGAGAAGTAGTCATCTGGAAAACGGGTAGTGCGTCGGACCCATCGGTAAGCATCAGTGAGCAGTTGGCTAGTTGAACAGGTTCACAGAAGTAGTTGTGTATCTCGTTGACTCTTCCAGAGGACAAAAGCATCAATATCGTGGAACCGGCGCCAGTTTTTCTTGCGCATCGACAACGTAGACACAAGGCGATGCCCACACGATGCCGGTGGAGATTCCATCCAGCCAAGGCACCGTACGTGACCACGCACTTATGTACACTCATGTTGTCCACTCGTTGATTCGGAGTGAGTACCTTTCGAGAACAAGGTCCTCACTAGCGTCTAAAATAACTTCTACGTTCATAGACGCCAATCAAAATGATTGCCGCCAGTTCTGTATTCACATATAAGCAACCATGCGTCGTCTTCGTGTGGGTCAGAGCATCCTACTAGTATCAAGATGACACACGCAGGACAACATCCTTCTCTGTTTTACCCATTTCCTGAACTCCCTTCGTCTCCGCCTCCGCAGATCAGAGACAAAGTCATCTTGCAGAGGGAGTATCGCGAAAAGGAAGGTGGATGCTTCACCACTCTTAGGGACATCATTAAGCGTGTTACTGGAGACGAGCCACGCACGCGGTACGAGATTCTTACAAAAGGTGAGTGGGTTTGAATCTTTCATTTGCGTTTTTTTTTCTTTTTTTTTCTTTTAAAAACGTGGCTACTAATTCTCATTTTCTCCTTCTACGAAGCGATCGATTTGATCCTGCTCCTCTCCTCTCCGAAACAACAGAGCGAGAGCGGTGGCCAGGTTGCTGGTGACTCTACACCGCATGAAACATATGCTACGGTCGAACACGAGCTTGAGGACGCAGGGTTAATTGACGGTGGTAAGCACACCCTGATAATATACGATCAAAGCGCTCACCTCCCGTTAGGTTGTCCCATGCAATCGGCTCATTTGACTGGGGCAGCCTGGCAGTCTGACGATGCAATCATGTCTTACTACGACCCCCAGTTCAATGGTCAGACGTATCACTTCATGCCCGGAATGGGGTCTGCTTAGAACTGTAGACTAATTTATATATGTAGCCACACATTTGATCCTGAACTGTAAGCCATAATTTCTCGTTCCTCTACATCCCAACAGATAGATTCTTTAGTATTTAAGTCCCGTAGAACAGCCGGATGGTCTTGTTAGGTTACAATTTGATTTAATCACTGGATTGACTCTCGCAAGCGGGAATCAAAATCCGTGCTAGCGCTGGTCACAGACTCGGAGTAATTGTGTTTTCAAGCTTCGACATACGTGTGACAAATGACTCAGGAGACTTTGACAACCGTCCCCAGCGCTTCACGATTTGTGTCTCACTTGTCCCCACAGGGATCGTGAATTTAACCACGCATGCACGGTGAGCGCCATTTCCAGTGATGGCCCTCGGCGGATATCAATTGTTATCCAGTGCTCGAGCTGCCGATCAGTCAAAGCTACACTGCTCACGTGGACGTTGAAACGCAGAGAATAAGATGGCAGTTTAATTGAGCAATTTCCTAAAACAGGGGAATGTATGATCATATGTACAGCCTCGTTCGCTCTTTGAGAGATACATACGAGAATAGCTTGGAACACCACTCGGTGCATAAGATGGCACGCGGCCGCAATCGCTCATTTCAGGCGATTTCCTCGCTCCAAAGACGAAACCATCCCACCCGTCGTCTCGCACAGCACATTAGAGCGCGCCTATCATCGCTGAGAACACAGCACGAGCGTTTTCGCCCGAGACCGGAAGCAACAATTTTTTTTCTTTGAGTTACGACTGTCGCACGCAATCAAATGATAT
>JBBPSN010000324.1:4975-15386 GCA_038093615.1 Austroboletus olivaceoglutinosus | reverse complement strand
GCAGCGTGGTCGTGAGGGATCGGACTGAGAGGATGATCGTGCCTGCAGAAACGTGACATGTCGATACAACCTTGTCGCGCGCCGTCTGGTGAGGGAAAAGGGTTAGATTTTTAGGCAAGACGCTTGAGGAATACATTGATTCTGAACATCAAGTTGAACGAGGTGAGAAACTGAAGTCTTGGCAATTGCCGAGTAGTATATTAGATTAGATTAGATCATCGCACCGGAGTGACTAGTTTCTCAAATTGCATGTTTGAAGCAAGGAGCATGTCTGAGCCTCTCATTCTAACACGAGAAGAAAATCGCGTCGGGATCATCACCCTGAACCGATCCAAGGCGCTCAATGCCCTCTCTGGCGCCCTGATAGAGCAACTCCTCGATGTACTCCGCTCTTACGACAGGAATCCATCCATAGGCGCGATCGTCATTACCGGAAACAACAAGGCCTTTTGCGGTGCGTTGAATGGCCGTTACTATCTGCACCCAATTCACGTTCAACCTCTGCCAGCCGGTGCCGACATCAAGGAGCAAAGGGAACTCGATTTCGTCAGAGCTTACAGCACCGACTATCTCAGGAACATTCACGACGTGATCGCTTCCATGCACAAACCCATCGTCGGAGCGATAAATGGATATGCGGTACGTATGGACGATCAGCATCGGACTGTGACTGGTGGATCATACGTATGATTATTGATAGCTCGGAGGTGGTTGCGAGCTCGCCATGATGTGCGATGTCCTCTACGCCGGTAAAGACGCCGTCTTTGGGCAGCCCGAGGTCATGCTCGGCACCATCCCCGGTGCCGGAGGCACACAACGCCTCATCCGCGCCGTTGGAAAATCTCTGGTACCACGACTATCCATTGATGTTTGTCTGACTGACGTTTTCACAGGCGATGCACATGATATTGACCGGCGAGAACATCACTGCGCAAGAGGCGGCTGCCGCCGGTCTCGTTGCCAAGGTGTTCGACGTCGAAGAAACGGTTCCACGAGCGACTGCATACGCACAAAAGATGGCAAGCTTCTCTGCACCGGTTGTGGCTATGGCAAAGGAAGCAGTGAACGCAGGCAAGTAACAGTTGTTTGCGAAATGGTGATGTAGCTCAACGTAAGGCTGCCCAGCCGAAGATCTCGGGCTAAAGGCTGGCTTGCACTTCGAATCGAGGCTATATCATGCTACGTTTGGTCTTGTTGATCATGGGGAGGGATTTGATGCCTTTCTGCAGAAGCGTGTGCCCCAATGGACACACAAATAGAGAGCATGTAAGTAAATACAAAGGAATGTCAGATTCTTCAGCAAAGTCTGCGGTCGATTGAACTAGCAAAACATCTCTGCATAAACCATAAAATTGACAGACTTCCGGTAGAAACGCGTCAATATACATCAAACCATTCATCCCCATCGTCCTCCTCCTCCTCAACATCAACATCATCAACATCAACATCATCATCATCTATATCCTCGGAGAAATCATCGAAATCTACATCTTCGTCGTCCTCATCGTCGTCCTCATCGTCACTTCCCTCAAAAATTCCAAACCCTTCCAAATTCTCTCTTAACCACTCCACGTCCTCCTGGGACATATAACATGATTCTTCCACGTACAATGTTTTGATAGGGACCCCCAGTTCAATTCTCCCTTTAACCGCCTCACGAAGGAATTTTGAGGATGTTCCAGAAATGTATAGTGTCGTAAGCCGAGGCAACCAGACATGCGATTGCCCAGGCTCGACGCGAGGCATACAAAGCAGAGAAAGGAATTCTTCGGGGAGATACGATAATGAAAGGTTGAGTTGCGTGAGGTTATCGAGCTCGTCATAGAGGCTGTCAATACGTGGGCGACACGGAAGTCCAGCTATTTTTAGACGTTCGAGGTTGTTGAGCAAGCTGCGCGGCTTTTCCTCAGTAGATGGTCGAGATAAAGTGGTGGCTGGCCCAGCGAGTACATCGATCAACTCGGTATAATCACCGTCTTCGAAGTCTAAAACGAGATTTTTGAGTGCTGGGAAATAGAATTTGCGGAGTAGCCCGATCGCCCTCTCTGGTGTATGGAATGCGAAGATGAAATCTGTCACTTTCGGGAACGGGATGGGAGCATTGAGATCGCTGGGACTCTCGGGGGTCTGCCCGATGAACCACTGAGGGGGTTCTCCAGATGGCCCTGACTGGCGTATACTGAACTTTTCTAGGGCAGGAGCGCCACGCAATATAGTATTGAACTGGGTCCAGGATGGACGGGCGTCTTCGGAGTGATATGAGAGCTCGAGATCTACAAGCTTGGACGCGGAGGCAATCCATGGTTGGTTCCAGTCAACATGCACTCCCCAAAGGATAATGCTAGTGAGACAGGGGGCAGAACCACCGAAAAGAACCAGATGTTTCGATATACCACGGTTACTGAAACTTTCGAAGCTTTCCGTATCGTCGTGGTGGTACAATTCAAGTGTTTTGAGTTGAGGGGCAGAGGAAATGGAGGGGTCGGAGACGGCAGTGAGAAATATATACATGTAGCGATATTCAAAGACCGAGACTTCGATAGTGCGCCAACGATGGATGTGGGGAACGAGCAGGGAGCATAGGAATCTGAAATCGGCCTCAGGAGGGGTGTCTACCATGCCATATTCAGACTCGGATTCGGGTTCGCGGGGTTCACAGTCGATGTGGATATCTATTGGAAGGCCTTTACTTCGCTCCAACATCGTCGATACGTGCTCGAATGGCGAACGGTCGCCAGGGCCGACCACAATAGTCGTCCAGAGAGATGGAGTCGACAATGCTACATGACGCCAGTGGCGACAGACATGGGAAACGAGAATCTGGAAGGGAGGCTGTGGCGAAGGGAAATCGAAAGATCCGGTGGCATCAGATTCAGAATGTTTTCCCGTGTCATCCATTTCTTCCTTGTCCCCATTTCCAGCTTCCTCGTCATCTCCAGGTTCAGGTTCCTTCACCGCTTCGATGTGGCTATCGTCGGTACTGTTCATATCAACGTCGTTCCCATCCGTCTGGTGAGGGTAGAGGTTGTCCAAGAAATTCGTCATGTCGTCCTCGTCCTCGTCCTCGCTGTCTTCATCTACGGCACCTGCCTCGAATATACGCGAAAGGAGTTCGGGAGGAATGTTGTTGATGAAGCAGGTGTCGCCTTTCGGGGGAACGAATGGGTTGTTCGGAAGTGATGCATCATGATCTTCGACTTTTCGGGTCCGCATGATCCCCATCTCTAAGCGTTAAAGTATTTGTCGGAGATGAGCACGGGCAAACGAGAGTTTGGAGTGGGCACTGACTAACCTGAGCGGATTTTTTGCTACTGAAGATATGGTAGTACGATGAGGCATGTCACAGAACGAACTTCGAAGATCATTCGGGGCACTGGTGTGATCCATCACATGAAGTAGTAAAGAAGCTGAATAACAGCATCATGGCGCAGAGGAAGCGCGCAGGGCTCATAACCCTGAGGTCACTTGATCGAAACAAGTTGATGCTAACTTTTTCAGTCATTTTAATATTTTATAAAAACGACAACAGGGAACCTTCAGTGTGTAGGAAGACACCAGCCTCTTTGGTAACAACATGTCGTCTGTTCAGTTCGGTTGCATTGGATGTTCTATGGTGCAATCTTGACAGTTTGATCCAGATTCCATTACTAAAAAAATTCCCCTTCGTTAGGCTTCGCGCTTTTCACGGTATTAATTCGATTTGTGCTGATCTGCTATCTTTGTAGGCTGCGTCCGAGTGCCTCTCATCCCCACCGAACGAGAAACAATGGTCGACCTTCCGCTAGTATGCGAAATGTGTCAGGACTCTTGGCAGTGCATGTCAAACGCGATTTTCCGCGTCGCCGGTCGAGCAGGAATTGGGCCCTTTCCTTCAGCACTGCCCCAAGAGTTATCTTCCCTTGCTTCCCAATGCTATCGAGATGTACTGGAGCAATTGTTCAACGACAACCTTCAAGAGGGATCCCGTCACCTGGCTACCAAAATATTTTGCAAGTTCTACAATGACCACGGTTAGGTTGTTGATGATGTCGTTCCAATCGAATCATTATCATTCTTCATCTGAAAGTTTACTGGCTGAGCTCCCGAGGCTCTGCCCGAACGTCACGTCTTTCGCCCTCCACCTGTTTGGCTATTCGTGGGCCTACGATGCTAGTGAAGAAATAACGAAAATGGTGGCCCAGTGGCCAAAGCTCCAAACGCTGCGAACATCTACCATCGCACAACTCCTGATGGACCAATGGATCTCGCAAGGGACACTTGAAACGCTCCATATCAATTCCCATAAATACTCGCCCAACTGTTCTCGCAGAATCCCAGATACGGTCCACGACTCTCGCAACCAATCAGAGCAGGCAGAGATTGAGGAAACGTGCCATCTTCTTCCCCATCGCCTCGATACGTCTCGCCTGCTCTCATTCACAATGGTTCCACGTTCTTCGGAGTTCTTCCGTTTTCAAATTCGAATCCCGATGCTGCATGGATTAGGTCGCTCCTGTCGGCTCTTGTCCAGTTCACTGCATTACGTGAGCTGGAATTGGATTTGTGCACGGCGCAAATATCTGATGCAGACTCTGAGCATCTAACAGCGTCGTTGATAAACCTGCGGCGTCTGAAGCTCAATACTGCGGAGGAGGCCATGAGACCATATCGTCCAGCGGCGAGCGTTGGTGCGGTGATCGCGATATTGGCCCATTGCGAACACCTCGAGACGTGTTCGATGGTATGATTTCGCTCCTGGAGTTGTCTGTCCTGAGGGATTGGCCTTTGGAAGAGCCGATACATCAGGGGTGGGATGTATCCGATCGCCACATCACCAAGATTTACGTGGGCTGTTCGCCGATGGACGATGCGAACGTCCACGGCATGGCCACCTGCTTTAAATCTATCATGCCGTGTCTGGTGGAAATCGAAGACGAAGACAAGCAATGGGAACAAGCCCAAAAGTCATTGCGGTCGCCGGTCGCGTACGTTTGCTTCGTTTGTTTCTTTTTCGGCCTGACAGAATGATATGTACTAGGTTGCATGCACTCGCAACTGATCTTGAGTAGGCGGAAAGATACCATGGGGGAAGCTCGAGCCTACCAACGAGTAACTTATAACGTAGTCAATGCATTGGAGAGAATCGAACGAAGTTGTACGAATGGTTACTAAATAAGCGGGATTCACATATGAGGCGGACTGACAGCGAGAAGGGAAGCTGGCAACAGAAGTACCACTTGTCCTGGCCAGATGATAATCATCATCGAATGAGACAACGAATATAGCATGTTCGTCTTTGGCCTTGTACTGCAGTGGACCGGGGTGACATGTGAGACGTAATGAAATTGCAAGTGGCTACATAAGTGTGTGCAGGTGTGGGAGTGACTGCGGAAGGAAACGTGGATGTGAAGAGCAGAGGGCGGGCGCAAGCGCGCAGCACTTACTGACCTCGGAACGGTGCACAGGCTGAGCTGCTATCTGTCTGGACGCAAAGCAGAAACGTAAATACCAGGTAGTCTGTACATAGATGGAAACGATGGAGTGATGTTGAGATACATGGAATGCAGAAGTACATCCAAGAAAATACATGGGGCCTACCAGCGGGGAAAGACACAATTCAAGTCAACAGTCAGCCCTTCTTCTTCTTAGACCCTTTCTCCAAAATAATTTTCATTGCAGTAAACACTACCCGTGCCTCGGATTCCAATGAATAGACCTCTTCCCTCATCAGGGTTGGCATTTGATCGTCGAACCGGTACGTTGCGAAGACGACCGTTTTCCCTTGGACGACCCAAGAGAATTTAGAGGGTCGCGAGCTCCCCGGGTTCACGATACAAGTTAAAGAGTTCGGGTCCCCATCCGAATTGTCAACCATGTAGCGTTTGGGCATGTCAACTTGACTCCACGACGAGGGCTGTCTCAAGTTCAGCATATATCCATGGACGATTGTGAGATCCGTACCGTTAGATTGGGAGCTCCGTCAACAGATGGAGCTGTTTGAAGCTTTCCTCCTGTGACACGTTTCCAACTTCGGATCTTTGTGATCCAATCACCAGTCGCCTTATAAGAGGAAGAGCCTGCGCGAATGAGTACTTCAGAATGTTGGGGAATACAAAGCAGCTTACCCCCCCATGCAGAGACACTTCCGTCACGAGAGTAGCTCAACTGCAAATCGAACCACTTCTTGGCTGCCCATCCATCTCTGAAACAGCATTCCGCATTTACAGACGATGCTTGCAACACGACGTTGTTGCCGTTCAATTCCCATGAGTTGGTTGCTTCTCCGGTAGTACGTCTATATGTAAACCGGTTGGCTTCCGCTCTGAAGAAAATAAGCCGGCATTAAGATACTAGTATTATCAATGACGCACCTCAGAAGGGTGCCTTTCTTTGCGCTCACGGGCTGCCACTTGAAGGTATCGTTTTCCTCAAGATACACCCCAGGCTCTCGCGACTTCACGAGACCGAACTCTACATTAAAATGCTTGCAAGTCACCTCTGCGCACATCGGTTTTTCGCTACTGAGGTCGTATGCCAGGGAAGAGCTGGAGACAAAACTCGGTTTTCCTTGCGAAAAATCGTTCTTGGAGGACAGAGCCTCGCTACCATTGAGCCCTCGCGAGCGACCGGACGTATATCCATAAGTTTTCTCGTGTGCATCCCAAGATGATTCCACATTAGCTAGGAATATTAGTGGAAGTATGAGAAATTGCAAATAGGACCCTACCTGGCTGAAACGTTTGGCTATCAAAGCCCTGTTTGGTGGACAATATGCGCTTCCTGATCGTGTCGAACGACGGTCTTGCAGTATGGTCACGAGAGTTGGCGTCCATCAGCAATCGCCACATATCGTCATTAAGACCGCGAGCCGAAGCCCCTCTCGTGCCCGGCCGAGTAAGAGAGAGGTTTCCTCTCCAAACTTCTTCGTCAGATAAGTCAATGAAGGGGCACTCTCCTGTGTATACCTATTGGCAATCTATCAGGACCTGAAAACCAGTATGCCAACATGCATACCTCGTAGATGACTATTCCAAAGGCATACACATCGGTTGCGAAATTGAGAGGATGCCCCCTCAGGGCTTCGGGTGCCAGAAATCTAAGCGTTCCTGGAACCGTGTTCATTTTCGCACCCGAAGTGACCGGGGATTCGATACACGACAGGCCAAAGTCGGTGATACACGCCTTTCCAGCATCATCTACAAGTACATTTACCTATGGAAGTCCAATAAGATCAGAGTCAGATTTCACATCAACGAACACGTACACTTTTAAGATCCCCATGAACAATTCTCTCGCCATGGAGGTAGACCATCCCAAGTGATATTTCGTATAACTACGGAGCTGATGAATGATGAGATAGCCAGATACCAGTTATAACATACCAGCTTTGTACGATCTACATCAGGCCGCTTGTACAGGTGCTGAGAGAGGTTTCCATTTCTCATATATCGGCATACAATATATGGATTAGATGTTAACGTGCATGCGCCGTAGAATGGCACAATATAATCGTTGCGTAGCTCGCGCCAAATATCAACTTCCTTTTCGAGAGCCTTTGGGATATTGTAAGTAAACTTGGAAGTTGGAACACGGAAATTTCAAGCCGATACTAACCTTTGAGTCCTCAACATTCTTCAATACCTTAACTGCGACTGTAGTTCCCCTAAACTTTGCCTTGCGGACGGTGGAGAAACCTCCTCCACCTATGTCACCACAGTAATCGAGTTCATAATCAGTGATCAACCATCTCTTTTGCTCTGGAGACCTTTTTCCCGTGCTCGATTTGATGCATTCCAGGCTCGATTTGATAATCTGAGTCTCGACAGCATCCCGGAATGCAGTTTGGCGCAGTGTCTAAAACATTACCAAGCCATTCTCGACATCGAATATGTGATGTTGCATACCTTCTCCATCGCAACCATAGCCTGGTTTTCGTCTTCGTCAGACTTGATCCCAAGACGATTACGGATCTTCAGATAGTCCCCCTTGATCTCTTTCATAACATTCTGGAGATAAGCCTGGTCTACCCTTCTTGCATTGTTTTGTTCTTCTTGGGCGTGGTAAGAAAGCCTGATCTATAGGTCAAGTGTAGGTTAGGTCATATCTTGTTGATACCTTCGCTCGGCGAACCCACATGGAAGATGTGCAAACAATCAGACAGAATGCGATGCGCCATTTCCAGGTCTTGACTGATCAAGTCCGAGTAAAGCAACGCTTTGAGGAACGACATGTCTGCCAACTTTTGCACAATCGTTTGAACGTCTTCTAGCTTCCTGAGAACACAAAATATAAACGAATCAACTCGTGGATGATGTTATCTATCCTGGCTTACTGCTGAAACTCCGTCAACTGAGGTAGCGGAGTACCCATCCCGGTTCTCTGCGTAGCCTCTCGTACCTCCCCGATTATACGATTCGCTCGGTCAATGACAGCCTTGCACCTCGACTTCGCGAACCTAATCCCTTTGCAAGCGTCAGACATCTGCTCCAGGACCTTCATGGCGGAGCGCAGAATTCTTCGAGCATCCGCGGATAAACCTATCGAGGCCGCAAAGTCGGCCATGGTTGTTGAATGTTGTCTGTCAAGGTAGAGCTCGAGTACGGGGAAAGGGACTTATAACCTGGGAATGGAACGCTACCACCTCGTCTATATATTATTTTCGAATGGCTGGCCTCGTTGAAGCAGTGTGGCGCCATGAAGTGGCAGTGGCACGCCACTGAGAAGTACAGGGATGCAATGTGACTCTTGAGGTTTACCACGATCGATTACCGCCGACGCGGCACGGTTAACACGAGGCCCGGAGCCAGTTTGAACTGATCTTGAATTATTTACCGTTCATACACTTAGGGATTCAGATCCATTACATAATAGATTATTGCATATGCACTTACATAAGTGAAACAGAGTTGTTCGCAACTGTGGCTTCATTGGCATTGTACAGCGACATCCCCGGCGCCCCCCATGACTACACAGGACCATGCTTGTTACAATGTTAGTTCAAGCCTATCCCGGGGGCCGGATGGCCGGTGATCTCGATGACCATGCCATCATTCCACTCCGTAATCATAAATGGAACAATCCATCAGAGAACGTACAATCACGTCGCTTGTGTTAACAATTTCGTAAGTATGAGCGTCAGAATTTCTCCCCTTTGAAATTTCCACAAAGGTATCAAGCGATGAGCGCCAGTGGTTGGCATCTGGGCCTACACTGGGTGTCAAACGAGCAAGGTCAGTTGCAACTACATTATACGATTAAGTACCAGATCACTGAACCATGAAAAGAATTCTTGCTCTACACATCTTGGAAGCGAAGACCCTCGCCAGCGCCTACGAAATGGAAATTTACTGATCGGCGGTGGCATCTTGTTGCCTCGAGGTTTCCACTTCTATAGTTGAAGACGCATGTACTCAAGGGACCTGGCCACAGGTCAAATGCTTGAAAAGGCAACATGAATCTGATCCTGCTCGCCCACCGTACACCTATGACGTGTGAATACAACATTCTATTCATCGTAGCTTAGCAAATGTATTATTTTCTGGGACGTGATTTGTGGTTTGCATACCATTGGCTCAAGTGTCTCCAAATTTAAGGTTGCATTGAAAGCACATAAGACCGGGCGTTCCGGAAGGGTTTCGACCAAAAAAATTACTTCTGAAGCGCCTAAAAAGTATTTGGCTGTTATGTAAATTACTTACACGGTGGTGTGGCTCTCGCTTCGCTAACGGGCATGCCGAAACTGCATGTCGAGGTTACTATATAACCGGCAGTGGGTCGTCGTCGCAAGTGCTGTGGCATAATGTCCGCCGTAAACATCTCTCCTGGTGCTTATACCATCAATGTCCAGCAAAATACTGCCTGCCTTGCATTTGCTAATTCCAATGTAGGAGCCGACCTCTTAGTGGCAACGTGCAATAGTACTTCAGCACAGGAGGTAAAATTTCAGTGAAACAATCCTTAATAACACGTTTACTCACTGTCGTTCTCATCTCTCAAATTCTCAAGTGGAATATCGGCTCCTTCAACTCGACGGCAGGGTGGTTCAGTATTCAAAATGTTCGAAGTGGAATGTATGTTGGATACTTGGACTCAGCTGGGACTCAGGGAAGTCTCGCATCAAATTTGACACAATGGGGATGGTACATTACGAACGCACAAGCTGGATACGAGTGAGTTGCGAATTCTAGGATCACCAATGGTACCCTGATCTCGTATAGATTTTGTGCAAATGCAACTTGCCCGTTGGTCTGGACCATAGATAATGCTGCTGGTGGATCTAGCACAGGCACTACGACGGGGGTAAGCCCGGCCATCTTGCATCCTTGCAAATACTGAATAGTAACGCCATAGTTGCCAGTGGTTCTGAATCCAAACCAGAACGCTGTGTTTTATCTAAATGGGACATCAAACTCACCGACATCGACCTCATCTT
>JBBPSN010000323.1:5648-15693 GCA_038093615.1 Austroboletus olivaceoglutinosus | reverse complement strand
GATCTTACCCTCGGGCACGATGCCTTCAAGGTTGCTGTCGAACGCCGAGGCCACGTTGTCAAGGGGATCCCAGTCCAGCCCTGCTTCGCTCGTCGTGGCTCTGCCAAGTGGCATCATACCCGACCTTTTCGTTCATAGAGGTTGACCACGCGACTTTCCTTTTTATTTTATTTTATTTTATTCGCATCACGTCAGGAAGACGTGCTAGTATTTATCGATCAATGTATCATGCAGCTCTGCACCGGCAATGTATCACGAGAAGAATCGGAATGAGATGTGCCTCGAAGCCCAATGACGCCATGTACGGAAGTAAATGAGAGCAACGGGGTCAAAGTAATGACGTGTGCTGAAACACCGACGGCGACGCTCAAGGCTGTACACAAGTGAAGCTTGAATCGAAGGACGACTGTTTGTTTGCACATGTTACGCTGTGTGTACCCACCTTGTAAATTTTTAAAACAGGCCCATCCTCGCCTCTTCTTCGTCCATCCATTCCAAACGTAAGTACATAGGTTGTTTCTCTCCATGTCCGGTCATGATGACTTATTCACACTATTGAAAGCACTCGTCTCTGACTTGTGCTTTTTGATTTTTTTCTACAACGGTAGCTGAGCCGTGCTTCTTTTTGCGGTCGAAATGAGTAACGTTTTACTGACATTCATCATTCAGTGCCTCGATTCGCATGCACCGCCGTAGCACGCCTTCAATTTTTAAACATGTCCTTTTGTAATTACATTTAGGGCAGTCCATTCGTCGATATGAATTCCGCAAACTTTCAGTCGCATGAATGTCAAACATCGGACATGGTCGTATCGCCTTGCAAAGCAAATGCATCCTTGGGAACTTGGCCTTGGACCGGTGTCAGGGCGCCTTTGAGGATGTACAGAAATGGCGCAGCCTTGACGGGCGGTGGACAAGATTGATATCCGACCAACAAATTACAACGAGGACATGAGAATCTGTACTGCTTTTCATGGCCCCCCAACCTGTGAGACAAGTGATCCCTGCAATCATGGCAATTCACGTCAGACGGTGACCTCGTACCTTTCAACGAGCACAGGCTGCGCAGGGTTGGCATTGAGTTTGAACACCACAGCCTTTGTGTCGCCAATGTCCTGGGAACGTATGATAACAGCCTCATCCGTTTGACGCTTTGGGAGCTCTGCCAAACTTTTTTCGATCACGAGCTGAACAACCAGGAACAGTATGCAAAGGAGGAAAAACAGGGTGGAAACGATGGGACACACAATAAATTCCCCGCAGATACAATCTGTGGGGCCAACGCGGATGAGTGGAGCTGAGACCGCGAATAAGGAACCAATGACTCACAATACACCCTGAGAGACGCCGTCGCCGACGCGGTAGGCTGGGCTGTGAACGATATTAGGTCGCTCAGATAAACCTGGACATGGCTCACCGTCCGTGGACGAGGAGACGGCTGAGCGGGAGACGACCTTGGGCATATCGAATGGAGTAAGTATCAGGGAAGCGATGATTATGATTGGCCCCATGTAATTCAAGTCACGTGACCCATCGGCCAACTGCTTGGCAGGTCCAATTGTATCGACAGTTTCATTAGTATAATTATCCACACACATCTTCCTCTCCACTCTCATCCTCTCCCCATGGCAGAGAAGGATGCCACGGCCAGACTTCGAAGAGCAGTCAGAGGCGTGTGTTTTCCCACTCATCGCCATATCTTCTCATTCTTCCACAGAGAACAATCTCTTTCTCGTCAAGAGGCTCATACAGAGAACCGACATGCGGAATCCCGACCCCGGTGCAAAGCGGTATACTTCTCTGGCATGGGCCGCTGCTCTTGGACACGAGGAAACCTTTGAATTTCTTCTGACCGCTGGGCACGACGACGAAGAACTTAGCAGAGTGTGTATCCCTTGCACCCCTCACGCTCACTCCTGGCTGACACACTGGCCGCCAGGATGCCGAAAATAATACGATCCTCATGCTTCTCGCAGATTTCAAGCCACCTCCACCGAATCCGTACGTTCCCGGTCCATCTCAAGTTGACCAGATAGGTGCTGCACTACGCATGGCCCGCCTGTACTATGACCGCTATCCGTGGATCCTTGATTGGTCCAACTCTCAGGGGAGAACTGCACTCCACATGGCAGCTCTAAAAGGAAACGAGGAACTCGTCCGCGTACGTGGATTCTGAACTTCTCCGTTCTCGTGTGCTATTTTCTTATTATACGTCGCCGGCTTGGCATTAGATGCTGTGTGATTTGGGCGCTGATTTCGACCTGGCTGATAACAAAGGCAATACCCCTCTTCACTAGTGAGTTCTTCATCTGGGTTTGGTGAGCTGGACCGAGCCGATGGATGTGTCGTCAGCGCCAGCTCGTGGGGTCACATACCGGTATGGGAATAAGTTGATTTTCGTCCCAAATATTGCTCACCGGATAACTCAGATCGTCCAGCTGCTGATTGAACGAGGTTGTCAGTTTGCTGCGCGTAATAACGATGGGTTTACCGCTTCGGATTATGCTTACTCGTGAGTAGTTGACTTGTCCCAACGGAAGTACCCCAACGGTCCATGGCAGGTTTAGTACTAGAGATACGCTGCAAGATTCTGCGCGGTCGCAATTTGAAAGCAACAAAAAGTCTCGGCGCATGGTGTTTGCTCAAGCCGCAGCGAGAGGGAGCGAATGGGGAGGTGGCCTGGTTATAGACCGGGCAGTGCACCTGCCCGTCAGGCCGAAAGACTTGGAAAGCGTTACGGCCCGTATGCGAAGCGGTTCTGGTGGAAGTCGCACGACAGCGACTTCGGATAGTGGCGACTTTGACAGTGCTGGGCTTGCGCCCAACGTGGCCACGAGCCTGTCTTCACTATCTTCCTCTGCGTCTCATCACCCTAGACAGCTACCTCAATTTTTGCATTCGCCACCACAGAGACCAGACAATATTCCTTCCGCAAGTAGCAATGGTACCTTGTCCATACCCTCACCCGGCCCTTCGCAATCGCTTTCTCTCAATCTTGCGCCCCAACCGTCGGTATCGCCCATCGTAAATCGGATGCGAGAACGGGATGCCGACGAAATGGAAAAGTACATGAGACGGAACCGAAGTGGAAGCGCAGGAACATCCTCTACGGACAACAAGTCGCTAGCTGGACCGAATTTGAGTTCGGCAGGACCCTCGGCCAGTGGGGACGAGCTGGATGGCATCTCCTCCCTCGCAATCACCGGGACGACGGCTCCCCGGAGACTCTTGCGACCGTCGTTTTCTGCCGCGCAGCTGCGAACGTCGCCCTCGCCTGTCCCTATTCTCACGCAGCCGGCACAAAATGACGCATCTCGAAACAGGGCGGGGACAAACCCCAGCAGTGCACGTCCTGGGCAGCCCTCTCTCTCACCCACTCCTATGCTCTCCAGAGCATCCTCGTCGGATTGCCCTCGCTATGAGGAGAAGCTGATTGAAGAGCCAGAGGGGTACACTGGGCCATCGGTACAGTATGCACATTTTCCAGAGCCGCCGAGGAAGAGCAACCGCAGTGCATCGTCTTCCGCTGCAGCAGCGATCACGCGGCGCCTGCCATTTAATCTGCTGTCGAAACCCACACCCCCGGTGCCTCCTCCTGAGAATGGACACAACAGCCATCGAAGGGGGTCGTCGACGACGTCGATTCGAGGGTGAGGTGTGGATGTAAGAGTAGGACTGTACGTAGATAGTAGTAGTAGCACTAGTGTAGCATCACTTTCTCTGGTTGTATCTGGCATAGGATGAGAATATCGGAGAATTCCGGTTACGCACTCGTCAAGATGGTTTTACCTCTTAAGGCGGACTTCCGCTCCTTGCCAACTCTAACTGTTTAGTCGTTTATGCTTCCAAACCAGCAGCCAACTTCTCGTCCTAGCCGCCTCTAGCATCCCCGCCTCCCCCTCCATGGCCGTCCCATACGACGTCGACACTGACCCCGACCCCACATCCCAGATCCCATGGCCTGCTGCCCGCCACAGGCAACGCACCACCTCTGGTCTCCAGCTTGACCAGGGCCCCGAGCCCTCCAGCGAAACCGCAGTGCCCTCCACCGCCGACGGCTCCGGGAAGCGTTCCACCGTCTCAACCGAACACACGCGACACCTCTTGAGCACATGGAACCTGATAACCCTCAGCATATCTATGGCAGGCGCCCAAATCGCATGGACCGTGGAACTAGGGTGAGTGTCCACGGCAAACGTGTGTAAGCTGTCCTCCAGAAACACCGGTATGCGCAGATATGGCACCCCGTTCCTTCTATCTCTTGGTATATCAGAGCAAGTGACGAGTCTCGTCTGGCTCGCTGGCCCAATCAGCGGCTTGGTCGCCCAACCCCTTATTGGTGCGTCATCACCTCTTGCGTGCATTTCGCGATAGTAATCTCAGACAGGCGCAATCTCTGATTCGTCCCATTCCAAGTTCAGGCGAAGATACTGGGTCGTTCTCTCCACCGTGGCCCTCGTTCTTTCCACCTCTGCGCTGGCATATTGTCAGAACATCGCCACATTTTTTGTGGACATGTTTGGTGGAGGTGCGGGCGACTGGGATCCCGAGCGGCAGAAGCAAGTACGTTGTCGATTGCAGGATGATGTCTTTGCACTCACATCCCATCTAGGTTTCGAACGCTGCCATTGGCTTTGCCGTCTTTGCGTTCTACATTCTCGACTTTGCTCTCAATGCCTTGCAAGCGTCCCTACGCAACCTTTTGTTGGATATCACCCCCCCTAAGCAACTAAACGCTGGAAATGCGTGGCATAGTCGTATGAGTCAAGCGGGAAACATCATCGGATATGGTTTTGGTGCGTGCATGTTCAACGTGCATCATGACGATGTGCCCAACACGCTTCGGATAGGATTTTTACCGCTTGCAAAGCTTCCATTTCTAGATTTCTTGGGGGGCGACCAGTTTCGCAAATTTTGCGTCGTTAGCATGTTCATCCTCGTCATCACTGTTTGGATCACTTGCTTCTGCCACGAAGAGAAGGAGACCGTTGATAAGAGGAAAGAAAGGTTGGTCTTTCGGTGCTCTCTTTTCTGAACGAGCCGTTCATCCGCATCAAGACACAACCGACTTTACGATGTATTGGAGAACATCTATTTATCCATTACTACTTTGCCCATGCCCATCAGGAGAGTTTGTGTTGTGCAACTTTTTGCTTTTATGGGGTGGTGCGTCGTCTCGTTGGTTTTATAGCGGCTGCCTTACCTTGATCAGGTTCCCTTTCCTCTTTTACTCCACCACGTATGTTGGCCAAGTAATGGCTTACCAGCTAGGAAAGGAGCCCGACATTGAAACAGCCACGCGAACTGGTGAACTTGCAATGCTTCTTTACAGCATTGGTGCGCCTCCTTTTATACTTTTATACTTTAATTTGACCAAGCGACTTTGCCCCAGTCGCCGTCATTGCGGGTGTTGTTCTTCCTTATCTTGCACGCCGCGATCCCAGTCTACTCCCCGAAGAAGGCGACGATGAACAAATGCACATTCAGCGTCTCCGCCTTAATCTCCATCAATGGCGTGAAGAAGCTCTTGCTTCAGGAAAATCGGTCCAACTCCCTCGAAGACCGCTTCTGCTGCGAGACATCTGGATGGGTGCCATGGTGCTTTTCACGATACTGATGTTCTCTTCGTTTTGGATATCGACGGTCCCTGAAGCAATCGCTATGATCAGCCTTGTCGGAATCTGCTGGAGTGTAGCTTGTTGGGTGCCTTTTGCTATCATCATGGAGGTGGGTCTCCTTTTTCTTTTCGCTGCATAATTTGAACATTGACCGCATTGGTACAGTTCCTTAAGGAGATGTCCGAATGTCCACCGACAACGGTCGCTGCAAGTCCGACAGTTCGACGTGCCAGTAGCGAGCGTGATCCCCTCATGCAAAGCGAATATGACGATACAGAGGCAGACGGCACTACTATTGATGACCGAGCGAACAGGGGAGAAACAAAACCTGTGGCAGGGGGGACGATACTTGGCATCCACAACCTGGCAATCGTGATGCCGCAGTTCATCGTATGTGTTGTTCTTGTTTTCCCCTCCCACGCTCATCAAACGCCACACACCCTAGATTGCGGTTGTGGCCAGTCTCATCTTCCGAATTGTCGATGAATCCGCACCCGACAAACCACTTCCTATTGATCATTCTGATGATCTTTTCTCATCCCTTGCATCCGGTGGCCTAGGTGATCATACAACTTACTTTGGGAAGAATGGTGTGGCTTGGGTATTGCGGTTTGGCGGGCTTTGCACGCTTTTGGGTGCTACATTTGCAAGGATGGTACCACTTACGAAAGCGGAGAAGGAGACGCGGGCCGCGTTTAGGATACTGAAGGCGTTGAAGGCGGAAGAGGAGGAACCTTGATTTAAGCACGCAATCGGCCAGAACGGTATCGAACAGTCCATGCTTGCATTTTTCATCAACATTTTCTGTCGTACTGCATATTCCTTCTAGCGTTTTCGTTGCTGTCATTCGGTTGTTTTGTAGTCGATGTTTTCATGCATTCGCATGTACGATACAACGGGTCTAATGTTTTCGTCGCATGTATAGGACCTGTTAAACAGCCATTAATGTGACTGCCCAATCCCATCCACTTGCCGTCCTCGAGGCGACATGATACGAAGGCACGACCGTGAGTGCTGGCATCTCGTTTCCAAACATGCCTTCGAGCAGGGGGACGACGACTATGTTTCGTCAAATGAGCTCAGCAAGCACTACGAGGACAGAGACTCACGCCTCCCGCTGCTTGACTGATGGCTCACAAAAGCTTTCGCAACCAAAGTACGCTCCAAAAAGGGTGCAAAATCCTGAATCGCCTTCATTCGTGCCGCTGCCTGCGCGACGAGTGCAAATTGTGGGCCAGGCGTATCGTAGACCCGTACAAAGATGACAGCACAAGCTTCTGAAGAGGGCGGAAATCCCGCTATTTCGTAGTGCAGTTCCATTTCGTTGGTAGGATATTCGGGATGTTGAACCGTCATATCACCTTTTCCCCCCGAGATATAGAACCAGAGGTCGTCAAAATGGGACAAGATTGACGCAGTAAAGACGAAGAACACCCACCCTGAACAAAATTAGGGGACTTTTCCACCGCTGTTGTACCTTCCTCTTCCTCGGGCGCTTCTGGATCCAAGGTAATAAATCGACCGCTGTGTACGAGAACCTGTTTCTCTACGCGAGCACCGCGTGGAAGAGATGAAAGGACCGCATAGAGCGTCGGTGTCAGCTTCACGAACCATCGCACGATCAGCGAAGAGAAGGGACGCGAGACAAGATAAGCGTACGCCATCAATCAATTCCACATTCTTCCGAACGGCGTCCACATCTGCCACATGGACGAGATAATATATCGCAAGCTGGATCCAGCCTCCCTCTCCACTTCCAGCTTGTGAAACGTCGTCCACCGGCCCAGAGGCTGAGTCACTCTCACCAAAACCACCCTCGCTCCCATCCCCTAGCTGAGAATTCGGTGCCGCCCGAATAATTCGCGCTGTGTGCTGTAAGACCAGTGCTGTCTCAATCGGAATAGTTGAAGACGTTGTAGATGATGGAGAGGAAAGAGTAGAAGATGGTAGAGAAAGGGAAGAAGGTATTAGTCCGATCTGGCCCGATATGAATGTGTAAGGTGGTATCTGTGCATCAAACAAACTCGCATTTAGAAAAGGTGGGACAACGACGCGTCGCCCTCGAGGAGCAAGACAAGATTCACGTACGCTGATGGCTTGAGAATAAGGTCCTATGTTTGCAGGTGCCCAGTAACTCAAACTCTGAACGTGGAGGGCCTTTCTCACTCCCGTTTCCCCTCTCATCTTCGTTGCAACCATCCTGTTGTCCTGTGTTTCCTTAAGTTCTTCGGCCCATGCCAAGCAGTCCAGTCCGACGCCTATCCCACCAACACCTACGCAAGCTCTTGCAGGCGGTGAAGCACCAAAAAAGGATGCATAGGCGGCATTAGCAGAAGAAAACGTTGAGCCGTCGAGATCTGGAAGGAGGAGGGTAATGGCTGCTGAAGTTGGGAGGAGCC
Source organism: Austroboletus olivaceoglutinosus (assembly GCA_038093615.1). Taxonomy (NCBI): domain Eukaryota; kingdom Fungi; phylum Basidiomycota; class Agaricomycetes; order Boletales; family Boletaceae; genus Austroboletus; species Austroboletus olivaceoglutinosus. The sequence continues at coordinate 7,676 of JBBPSN010000323.1, read as the reverse complement.
CCGAATATGCGGGATATGCGGGTAAATTCCCGGCCAGCAAGTCTGGTCTAAATTATGGGCGATGGTGTGAAAATGGCGAGTCTATACGTACTTTGAATAATTTCAAAGCAAAGTGTGACCTCGTCTCCGACGCTCGAGGGATGTGGAGAAGAGGTTGGAAGGCGGGCGTTACCGACCGCGATCCAAGGACCAATACGACGAACAGATGGCCCAAGTTCTGGCAGCGGAACCAAATGCAAAGAGCTGGTTCCCGTCACCGAATCCGATTCTGCAGCATACAGAGACTTTTCTACCCGTATACGCAAAGCTTCAAATGGACCCTGGAGCAAAGGAGGGACGCGGACATCGAGACTGGTCAGTTGAGCAGCCTCTTTCTCGACCAGAAGTGCATCTTTTATCCGCAGGTAAGCAACGGGCGCAACGTCGCTCTGGTCCACTGTCACAACTTCTTTAACCTTGATGTCGATGCGACTTTTGAACAGAGGGCTGTCGGTAGTGAGAGTTTCATACTCCCCTCCCTCTCCGCACGGATGGGTACCGAATCTCTGGTGAAGTGATAAGAGTTTTGGTTGCATACATGCCAGTGATCTTGCAAGGTCAGAGGGAGTAAGTCCTGCCCCGGCGATTTTGATAAGGATGGCATTGAGACCCGTAGATATCATTTCGGAGAGGAGAGAGGTCTGATTACGCTGCCAGAGGTAGGCCAGAGGCGTCAACGAGAGGCGACGGCAGCTGCCAACCAATGAGTGGGGGGTCGGGCGAGGAATCGGGACACGGACACATGTTCTACGCGCACGCGCTGATAATTCGAGAGGATGGCGCCAACGGAGACGGCTTGTATGTCTGCGTGGTGTTCCTGGGACACGAATTAGGTGCAGAGACACGGGAACGACGCCAGACAGACCAAGACAGTGGAGAGCAGCGCATAGAGGTCCTCTGTCTCGTCTCCCGGGATGCCACCGCCGCCCGCAGATTTGCGGCCGTACTCTGCGCTCTGCTCCACCGGATTTCCTTGTATGACACGTCTGAAGAGAGGGACTTGGAGTGCCTGTGCGACGAACGCGACGGCATCCTGTCCGACGGTCTGATAGATGTAGGAGTCGATCTCATCTAGCCGTGGTGAGCAAAGGGTGGGTTGCGGTGGATGGACGTACCCTTTCCAGAGTGAGGCGACAGCGTCGCTGCAGCTGCGAGCTGGTGGCCGTTGTGCTGGCAGTGCAGCAGATTGAAGCAGCTGTCCTTGCCGCCGCTGAGCAACGCGACGTACTTCATCGCGGCGTCGCTGTCGGCAACGACGAGGAACTGGTTATCTTATCGTGCCCAGCGACCCCCAAACGCGAGGTGTCGCCTCGTGTTCCGAAGGTTGTCGTCGACCCCGACCTCGACGCTGTCCACGATGCTCTCCGCGCACTATGCTACAGTCAACTCACCCCACCCGCAACAGACTCCACACCACGTCCCCATTCTGTCCTCTCATCCGGGTCAGCAGGCACAGTACGCCCACCACATTTCTTCGCTGCTTCCCACCCCGCCCTCCTCACCACCGACGATTGGCATGCACCCGGTAGAAAGCACGATATCCCTGCTCGAGTCTCTTGTTGCATTCTACCACCAGGAGCGTATGTGGGTCTATCGCACCCGCGCCCAGCTCGAGATAGGCCTCTTCCATCACTCTCCTGATTCTCAGTCCGAGAGCTCCGTCTCCGTCGATGATGATTCCGACCCCTCAGGTCAGTTACAGAGCCGATCTACGTCCTCTCCAGACTCTGGAAAGACAGCAGATAACACCTCCCCTTCCCCGCCAACGAAATGGCTGAAGCGCAAGAAGGCTTTCAACCTCAAGCTCGAGGGCATCTCCGCACGCAGCATGCTCCCCCCAGTTGCGCGCAGGGGCATCTCCAAGCATCCACATCCGCACACGCAGCACCGTGCTCGACAAAGCTCGAATCTCAACCCGGCCTCCGTTCCAGCCTCTTCACACCAGAGTGCGATGCACGGGCCGACCTCGGCTCCACTCCTCCCCCACCC